>JAQIFP010000005.1:128605-247392 GCA_030141585.1 Ophryocystis elektroscirrha
TAGGCAATTTATAACCAACACTCAGATCGGTATCCATAGTTGTATAATATCTACTGCATACAGGTTTACAGGTTCAAATTTTCATAAAAACCAACACAAATTTAGTAATAAATTCATAGTTAAATCCGTCTTTGCATGCATACTAAATAGCATCGATACATTTAGCATTAATTTCTAAAGTTTTATATCCCGTAAATTAATTATATCTCAAATAGATAAATATAATTTCGTTTTATTAATCCGATGATTTAAGTTGCCTCGTAGTTGAAGCTTTGATAACAAATTGTGCATAAGGATGACTTGTTAGTATTATTTAAAATAAAAACATTAACTGAAGGCTTAGATAGTTTTCATATACGCTATAGGTAAAGTTGCAGTTTCCAAAACTGTGTTGATTAGAATATCAAAAGGAAAAAATTCTATCGTACCCCATACTGTATCGAAGTTTGAGGTTGTTCTAATAGTATTTACAACAAAGTTTTCGAACTTACGTTTTTGTAGTTATAATATTTCCGTTATTCCAGTATCCTTTTAATGGAATTTCTGATTTTTTGGATGTGTAGCTTATGAATGTCCCAATTCCATGACATCTACCTTCTTTCCAGCCCCCACTATAAATTCCATCTTTGAGGTAGCCTATTCCAAATCCATTCGGTTTCCCTCGATACCATTGGCCTCTATATAAAACAGATTTAAATACATCTAGCTCTGCATTTATTGATGTATTTAACAATTTCAGCAAACCGTAACCTTCTGGCTTCCCGTCTTTAACTGAACCTGAGTACACGTAATACTGAATTTTGGAGCTGAAAGATGGATCTCTTTGAAATGCTAAAATGCTGCAAATAAGAGTTATTTTTAATTCTTGTGTTATGTCTTCTTGAGAGTTTAAATATCCTAAAATAGTATCACAGCTCCACATAAGTAAATGTTTGCAATCACCATACGGGTAGTTTTTTTTCCACTAATATTACAAAATATAAAACGAAAATTTTTACTTGACCAGCGTATAAATTAATGTTGCACTTGGCAGATTTTAATTGCAATTTGCCTTTACCACTAAAAGTTGAGTTTTTACAGTGGCCAGAATACTTTATTCGATATTGAGACAAATTTTCTACAATGTTAATTACAAGAGAATCTGCAAATTTAGTTTGGAAATAATCCAGAAACTTAGAAATGCAATTAAGGGAAATTTGGTTATCATTAAGTATTAAGAATGAGTTGAGATTAGAACAATGAAACGCTAATTCAAAAATTGACTGACCATTTAGCTGATCAGATTTAATTTTATTTTGTGTTTTTCTAAAATTAATTTATTACAAAATAATGAAGTTACATTATTGATATGAGCTTTGTCGATTCGGTTGGTTTTAAATTGGTAGAAGAGAAGTTATTGTTGAAAGAACTTTCACAAAGATTATTCTGTTGTAGTATTGATTAAATTTTTGCATACTAGAAGCTCTACGTGAAACTTTTTTGCAATATAGTTTTTAGGAAAATTAATTAAGGAATTAGCAGCATCAAAATTGATTGATTCAAAAAAATTTGATTGGATAAATCCTTTTAAAAGATGTCCAGATTTGAAAACACCAGAAATTAGTGTTTGTGATATTTCGGTTTTTTCTTCATGTTCGGCCAGAAGTGTATACGCACCATTAAAATCTGGTCTGTTATTGGTCATATTGCCTTCGTAAGCACAAAAATAAACATTGTATTTTGGAATTTGTTGCTTGCAAGAGTATATAAAAATTCCTGATTGTACGTTACAAGTAAAATCAACATTTCCAATAAAATTGCTTTTATCTTGAAATCTATAAAACAGTGGGTCTTATATTTTGTACCTTATTGAAGCAAAACAAGGAAATATCGTTTTACATTCTAATTGATGTTTTGGTTGTGAAAAATATGATCTGACTGACATAGAGATTTTTTTTTTTACTCGTATTTATGTAATAATTCACGTAGTGATTTTTTGAATACACCATTTAAACAAATATCGGTAAAAATACGTTTGTTTTCTTCTGAAAACTTAAACTGCTTATGTATGTAACCCTGAGAAGTAAGTTAAGAAAAAAAATTTACTTCGATGAAATCGCAGCGATATAAGGAGTTTTTTTCAGAGTTTATTTGAATTTGGTTATCCTGAAAATACAATTGATAGGTGAAATATGCGAAGAAGCAATTGTTTGAAAATTCACCGTGATAAAGCCAAATCGATTCATCCTGCATAGATCAAAATCAAATTTTAACCGTATAATTATACAATAAGTTTTGTGTGTTTTGAATATTTAATAATCACGCTTAAAAAAATCACACTAACTTGATTTACTGTAAATACTTGACCTTGACCATCCATTTGACCATCGGTGAAATTTCCAATATAATAAAGAAACAAACTATCGTTTTTGTTTTGGTGGGAATGCTGTATCAATTTTTCTCTATAATATAAATCTTGTAATTGGATAAGTCTAAGTTTAAACAGTATTGGTATAGAAGCTATTCCACATATTTCGATTGATCCAGAAAATTTTTTTTTTTCTAATGACTTCAATGAAGGAATGAGTACAATATCATTTGGTACAGCTAATGCGAAATTATTTTGGTTATAATCTATTTTTTGAATAGATTCAGTTGAGTAAGAACTTGCGATTAAGTCAGAAGAGCTTTGGTACAAAGTACTATTTCGACATTGGTTTTTTTCCAAGTCGTAGAATAAAAACTCAGGATTGTCAAATTCTTGATTATAGTGTAGTTTACCTGCAATTCTTAGAAAATCAATTTCAAGTCAGTTTTTTACTTCAAATAATTGGGTTGTGGAACATTAAAAACTTTGGCTTCTTTTAAATGTAATAACCAGCTGGTATATGTGTCTTTATCCACATGCATTTCAAAAGGAGATTCATTAAAGAGAACACCTGATTGTGATTTTAATGTTCGAGCAAGCATTAGTTTAAAATATTCGGGTTTAATTGTTTTACGGTTTTTGCAAACAATAATGTTTCCTGTAGTAGATCCAGATAAAGTCTCAAAATACTAAAATTCAGTCATTATAATACACAAGTATTACTTCATCTGAAACACCGTCTAATCGTTTGAACAATTTGATGATGTTTGTAAATAACAATCCATGATCCTTGTAAGGTTCTATAGAAGACAACTCAATGTTTTGGAGAACCCCAAGAGGTATTCTCCAGCCTGATTCTAAATTCATATAAAACGACTCTGTTTCAATATTAGAGTTGTTCGGCAAAATCAAATATATATACATGCCAGTTAGTTTTACAAACATAGGAATCCAAATATGAGGTTTGCTCCAGTCAACATTTTTCCGGCAATTGGTTTGAAAAACTTTTATGTTAACAATACTTATTGGAAGAGGCAATGGTATCCATGGAAGCGCTGAACAGCATTTGTGTTCATAATGCCTTACAGTATTCGCTAAATATTTGACTATTGATTCTAATAAGAAGCAATTTAGCTTCAGCGCTTTTGTCTAATATTGACCATTGTTTGTAATGACAGAAAAATGCAGAGCTGAGCTGTTCAGATAAATATAAGCCTAAATTTTGAAGTTTGGCTATGTTTTGTGGTGCATCGATCAGCTGAAAAGGAATTCCATATTCTTTTTCAAACCAAGATTTAATTTTGTAAAACCACAACATTTTAATATTGCATCTATATCTCTAATATGAAAACATAAGTCACGAATCAGTGCCCTACACATGATCGAATGCACTTTTTGGGGACAATCAGGAATTTTTTTTCTATTTTACAATTTGTAAAATTCACTCCCTCAATATTGTCAAAAAATATTTTTAATAAAGTTTTGAACGTACCGAAATCATTAATAATACATTTTAATTCGTGAATTGACTACAGTTGGAAATAGTGGATTAATTATCTATATACTTTATTGTAATAATCTTCTTCAGATACCGCGAAATCGAAGCTTGAAAAATTGTTCTAATTAAAAAATTTTATAATATCTGTATATTGTTAGTAATATAAGAGTTGACAATGACTACTAATAAAGTTCTAACCAATGATTCATAAATTGAGTGGTAAACAATATCTTTGCTCTTCTTCTTATTTATATCAGCATAAACTTCATACATAGCCAAGGTTTTCTTACAACTATAAATCAACTATTGTAAAGTGTTGAAAAATTATGTAATGCAAATTTGAATCTTTGAGCTAAAACTTACTTTAATGAGATCATCACGTAATTTCCAAGTAGCTTATGAACCGTGCAGTTTATACTCGTAGTTGATAAATTACATAAAGTGTCCTCTTTGCCTGTGTTATTTGCTATGGATGGAATGGAAAATTCAAAGTTGTTAGATTGAGAAAAATCCATTAATTTGGTTTCTTGAGTATCAATAAAAACTAGATGAAACTTAAACTTATGAAAAAAACTTAAAAAAAGATTTCCTAGTGGTTGCTTATTTAAAAAGTCCTCTAAGTTTATTTTTAAAGTGTTACTTTCTGAATATAATGGCTTATTAGGGAGTATTGCTGAAATAAAATATTTTATATAACTATCTCCTATATTTTCCATTGCGAATTTAGTACTTATACTAGATTGTTGAAAAAAATTGGAAGGGAAAAAATAACGTAAATCTAATACCTCGAACGTAAGAGTATGTATCGATTGCAATGTGAAGCTGGAGTGATTTAAAATGATCACCGAAGATTCTTCATTAAAGTATACCTGATTACATAAACAATGTGAACACGAATTACATTGCCGTTGTGCTGGAGTGGAAATTGTTTCTCTGAGTTGGAAGAGGTATAAATTTCTTCAATTAGCAATGGATAATAATAGACGGGGATTTTTAGTTCCTCATAGCTTATATAAATTTCACCTGGTATGAGCACTTTGATTATTAGTTTGATTTTTTTATGAAATGAATATTTCATTACAGTAACTTGATAATTATTTTGATTATTGCAAGTTGTACTCATTGTTGGTTTATTTAATATTTCTTTTATAAATAATGAGATATTTTTTGAGGAGGTTACATTCGGAAGATTTATCAAATAGAACCCTTTTGTAATATCAGGGGATTTTATGGTAATTTTTTTTTTTTTTGGGTTCAAACTGTACTGAGCGAAAATATAATTAGGTATATATAATGGAGACAATTCTGGAGGAGAAAATAAACTTAATAAAGTTGACAATTCAGGAGTTTTCGCGCTAACAATCTCAATTGTTCCTATCAAATTATCTCTAGCTGACATATCATTTTTGGCTGTCAAGAAAGTTTTTCTTTGCAAATTCCAAAATCCTGTGTTTTCTATGGTTAAAGGGAATTCAAAAAAGTTAAAGGACTTCAACTCATTGTTATTGTACCACACGTTAATTATTTTCAACATTGGTCTAAAAATTCAAAAAAAAGGATTAATTTACTTTTGATGGGCAACTTGATTGTATGGAGAAAAGCATAAATTTATTGAATTTAAGGTTATTCCAGCTTGTGTGTAATGTAACTTAATATATTGAAGGGTCGATATATGTGATGTGGAACAAGCTGTTTTTATACACATCTTCTTTTTTAAGTTGAGTCTTGGTCGGGTTTTATTTACTTCATAAAAAATATTTTCTGCAATCGGTATAAAAAAGAAAATTAATAATAAGATTTTTTGCGATTGAAAATTTATCTCTAAATTTTTTATAAATAGATACGCAATCCAATGATATAGAATGGCCTAACTTCTAAGTAGTGAGAATTAAATATTACATGTCGTTGGAAAAATACCCTGATCAAAATAAAACTTGCTTCCGTCAAGCCGGAATATTCGACACAAAAGTGATTTGAATAAGCTAGCTACCAAATTATAAAATAAAACAAGAATTTTACCGTAAAATAACTTCTTTTTATACGTATGTGATCTCTGACATCATCAAATAAAGATGCAGTTGTTGAGAAAATTATAATTGTTGATAAAATATAAAGCATAATACAATATACGTTTGAAGTTATGACTTGATTCAAATAAAATTTTGATTTTATTATGTCATTTGCGCAGTAAAGCATGTAAACACATATTGCACTTATCAAATAAATGGTATTGGCGATTGATGAGTATAAATTTTTTGAAGAGGAAGAATTAAGTAGAAATCCAAGATCGGTTATTTTGGGCAAGGCTAAACTCAAAGGTATAAAAAAATCTAATTCGTGAAATATATGAGATAAAACATTCAAAATTTCTGGAGTAAATTCGACTAAAAAATATAATTTTCCGTCACCAATATTTAAACATAGTATGCGATATATATAACAACAGCTTGGTTTTAACTTAAAACAATTAATTTTCAGTGTTGGGGCTAACTCAAAATTATCCAAATCTATATTTGATAGTTCTAAAGGAATTGTTCCGTTTATATTATTGTATTTTAAACAAATGATATTTGAACTATAAGAACTATCACACTTTTTCAAACTGCATAAAGAGCTTTGATCAAATTTGGAATCAGGCGTCACAAGATGAGATTTTTCATTAGTCATTTCTTTTGTAAGAAGTTTCGCCTTGTTTCTGAAAGAAAGATTTAAAAACAAAGGTTGAAGCAGGTTTCATACTTATAGAACAAATTACAATATTTGCTATTTTTTGATAGTACGCTGTATAGGTTGAAAACTTTAGTTCTTTGGTACTTAAACTTCAAAAGCAGTTTAGAATAATTTAACTTATACCTAAAGTTTGTAATAATGTCAAAAAGTTTTACTTTTTTAAAATGGAATAGTTAAACATTAAAATGATTAGGATTGTTACGAATGCCGAAAGAGGAATGAATAATTGAGTTTTACTTTGAGGTAGGTTTTTAAGTATATTATGCATGTTTGATTTTGTAGATATGGAGAATTGAATATCGAGAAAGTTTAAGATTATGTTTACAAACAATATGAATGAACAAGGTATAATTAAACTATTTGCAAAGAATACTGTAACAAACCTTATCGTTTTTGTAACACAGCTAAATTTTTTTTTGCTTTTAACGTTAATGTAAATTAGGTTCCCCATTAGTAACAATAAGATTGTTACGACTACATGTGAATATATTATTTGTGAAATCTTGACCAAATGTAAAAAATTATAGAGCTAACAGTTCATAAGAAATAATTTTACTTACAATAAACTGGTGTTTGTACAATTCTGTTTGATTGTTCAAAATTAACGCTAATAAAAACTTGTTCAATCATAAAACTTACTTTCACCGGTTGTGCAATTATGATTTTCGTAGCATATATATTTGAAGTTTTTAATGTTAGATTTTCTGAGACTTAAACTCCAAGCAAAATATTCAAGCAACAAAAAGCGATTTCTCTTGATGTAATATGCCAGTTCAAAACAGCATATAGTCTAGCAATTTAATTATACGAGGTAGCATTAAAAATTTAATTAGTACCTGAGAAATCTGAGCATAAATAAGATACATTGCTCCATTAAATTTAATCATAACGGCAAATATAAAAAACCAGATCAAAATGATTTCAAAAGAATTCATGTTGGATATTGTATCATCTCCCCTTTAAAAAACTCAGTTAGAGCAACAACTATTACTTGAAAATCTTAATATGGTATGTAACTTGTTTTCTTGTTTGAGCGTGAATAATTGACAATTGAATTAAACTTATGGTTTCTGATATGTTTATCCAAAAAGACTTCAATGATTTAATTTGATTAGCTAAGCAATACAAATAAAAATTTAAGCTTTACGATTGAATTCACTAAATTATATATTACTATTGATATAGTATAGATAATCCGCATCTAGATAATCAAATTTCAAATATATCCAACGAGTTTGATTTTCAATATCAAGAATGTAATAGTTTCTGTAAATTATTTAGTTTATATAGTAAAACTTATTACTTTTCTGATATGGTCAAAGTCGATAAAACTCTTTCAGGACTGAAAATATCGATTTTTGAAAAAGGAAAATTTATTAAACGAAAACTAGTCTTGACAATGATCATGAGATTTATTGGACTTCTGATTATCTTTGATTTACATTGTAACTTTATGTAATTAATCTGACGGTTTAGTTTTGGCATTGTTAATGAAATGAGTTGATGTTTAGCATTGGGGTTTATAGTTATATCATATTGAATTTGATTAGACGATACGCACCCTATAGTACCTACACAAAAAGTAGCCAATAATTTTTAGAATCAACATGCCTTCATCTTTAAAGTCATGGTCTATATGGATTTCTATGTCTGGAAACGATTTATAATTGCAAACTAAATGCTCTTGATTGTATATTTTAAAAGCTACAAAACCTTTGTTTCCTGAAGTTTCTAGTACAATTTCAGGGGTTTGAAAGGAAAAGTTTGAGTTAAGAAGTTTTGTGTCGCTATTTTTAAATGTACAAACGCTTTCAATCCATATCGTGTTTTGAAAAAAAATGTTTTGAGCTACATCTGAACTGTTTAAGTTTGACATCAATAAACCAGGAAAATGATTGTATGATTCTATAAAATCTCTGTTCCGAACCTGATTTGGAAGCTCTGAAAACATACTATACGATTTATGAATTAAGATGATATAGATAACTCTATGAACAAAAGAATCTGTAATCCAAATAGGTATTTGGGTGTGACCTAAATGATTATCAACAGAACTTTCGAAGTTTTCTGGAAAAATCCTTATTGTAAACACTTTAGACTTAAATTCAGAAATATCTATAATTGGGTTTTTTGATGTTATAAAGCAGGTTTCATTCATTCTGTCATTGCAAAAAAAGGAAATGTACAAAGGTCTATTATAAGGGAAATAGAAAAAGTAATGATTTATTGATAAATCAGTTTGTTTGAGTAATACTGAATTAACCAATATTGAAGATAGTGATGGTGGATTTGAAGCTACAATTTCATTGAGAAACAATCTGTTCGTGTAACAAGCTGTATTAGTGCAGACAGATATTTCAAGACCAGTATTCAAAAAAGTATCATAAGACACGACCCACCTATCGTTCTGTAACATTGTATCAGAATTTAAGTAATCAGAATGATATAACTCATTTTTGAATTTGTAATAATCGTGTTTTTGACACTGAAAGTAACTAACTTTTGTATTCTTATCGCTAATTTTTTCAGTTATCAACCAACACCTACTAAAAATTTCAAACGTATTCCAAAAAAATCCAAGCTGCGCATCAAAATAACTTATAAATAAATTCAATATGAAGTATAATTTGATTAACATTATAGTTTCCAATTAATAGTTTTATTAGTTTGTTCTGTGCGTCAGGCACCAATGCCTCGAAAAAAAAACAAAAGAGAAGCCACTAAAACAAAAAGCAGTAAGGATATTTCAGTAAAAGCTCCGCTCTACAGCAATTCTAAATATCATATAAGCTTGGACGAAGGTATAATTTTAGAAATTGAAAACAAGTTAATAATAATAAATTTTAAGACAGCTGTAATTATTTTAATGTAACCAAAGCTGATTTATCAACGTTGTTGAGACCGACTTTGATTAATTATAGTAATTTTTTTAGTTGCTATAATATCTCAAGAAGTAACAGAATCTCTTTTGGATGCAGATTCAGCCAAAATAGCTCCTGGTGTGTTTCTGGGTAAGCTATTTTCGAGTTACAACTAAAAAAAGCACCTGTAATGCGTGGACCTTGGGGAGCTTCAGCACAAGTTCAGATTGAAGCACATTGCTCTTATGGGCCATATTTAAATACCGCAGATGCATTGGTATCTTAAAATTAAAATTTGACTTATAGATTTGTCGCGTTTTTGCCAGTTCTGAGGAAGGTGTGCAAATTATTGCTGATGATGAGATTTTCACGCTTTTTCAAGGTTTGAAGATAAAACTTTAAATTTTAATACAGACGGCTGTTTTCATATTCCCAAAAATACTTCTTACTCTTTTAAAAATCTAAGGTTTGCAAAAATCAAACATTATTAGAAATTAGTGCCGAATTCCCTGTAGTCTTATATCTTCAAGTTTTTGAATAATTTAATATTTAATCATTATGACTTAAAATAAAGTTCTCCATTGTCAATACACATATTTTATTGTTTTATTGAAGATTTTTACAGTCTTGCTTTTAGAATAAAATATTAATAATAAATAGGTAACCAAAAAATATCAACCAAATTCCATTTTGACTCACATTTTGCAAATTTTTTAATCGATTTGGTCGCTAAGCTCTAGAAAATTTTTTTAAGATTATCACAATTTACTTCTAATCCTAAAATAGATTGAGATTGAGCAAGAAGAAACCAAGTTCTTTCATCATCAGGATATAAATCTGAACAGCGCTGCATAATATCTACAGCAGCTGAAGGATCCCTGTTCTCATTTAAATTTTGGCAGTATATTACCCAATTATTAAGTGTATAGTTGCATCCATGTGAAACAAATCTCGGCAAAACGGAGCTATAAGTGAATAATCAAATATCTGCTTTTGAAGTTTCGAGAAGTTTTCATACAATTCTGCCCCACAATGTGGGAATTCTGTATGATATTGTAGCATTAACACTGAAAATTTGTGGTACAAACAAATTACTTCAAATCTGATCCAATCTGAGTATCGTAAAATCAGTTTAAATATTTTAGACTTGATTTAAATAAAATGTTATCATCTGAAGATACCTGGATTTTTATTTGTGATCAAAAATTTAATGTCATTAATGAATTTTCGAAATATATCTATTAGATTTTCAGCAGCATCTAAACAGTCAAAATCACATAAAATCCCGATTAAATTTATTAAAATTTGAGACAAACGAAGGTTATCTTCTACACATGCGTGATTTCCTCTTAACTCTAAAAAGTATATACTTTTTTTATTTTTTTATTACCATGTGTGAGTGCGCATTCATTGGGATCCTTGATATGATCGGAGACGTTAAAAAGTTGTGATTCACAAAATACAGCATGACCAATTGAGAAATCATAGCAATAAGAGCCAAATTTATATTCATGCATTTTTTTTTTGGATATTGGTGAATTATAATTTAAATCGAATAAACAATCTGTATAAATTTTTGGTAATTTCTTCAAAAAATTTGAAAATTGCATCAAAGCTGTCTTGGCATCTAAGGGATAGTTGACGTCAATATGCGGTATATAAAAGACATGCTTTCTATCAGGGTCGAGTAGACATGTAAACAACTTTATTAAAGTTTCCAAAATCTAATATTTATAATAAAGTATCTAAAACTTGATTACTTACTTGATTATTGATAGGCTGAACATTTATGTCAATCCATTCATTTAACTTATTTTCTGTAAGATAATTAGGAATATTTTCCAGAATTAATTTTATCATAGTCGGTTGAAGATTTATAGATTTGTGTTGTTGTAATATTAAAAATTTTTGATGATCTACATTCTATCACGAATAATTACAATATACCTTGTTTAATTTGAATTCTAAAAAGACAAATTAAGTGTATATACAAAAGTAATGGGGAATTTGGACAATACTGAAATGCGTAATTGATTGCATTTAGCGCATCTAAAGCACAATCATGTCTAGCTAATTTTCTATTGTGCAGGCGACAGTTCAAAACGATGAGCAAAGCCCAAGTGCTAGGACGGTTTGGATATAATTGCAAACTTTCTTTAACAATTGAAAATCCATCCGAGATAGATCCAATATTGCACAAACACAATGCTAGATGGTATTTTAACTTCCAGCAAGTAGGCAAAATATTGTGTGCTGTCTAAAACAACAATGAAGTATTATTAATTGAAAAACCAAAAACAAATATAATCAAAAATTCAATTACCATCAAGTATTTTTGCGCTTTTTGTAACAAAGCACTGTAGCATTTATCTGATACAGTTTTTTGTTTTGATTTTCCTAGATAGCAGAGCCCTAACAAATGATAGGCTCGCCCATTTTGCTGAGAATCTGATTCCAGCTTGTGATTAATGACACGGTTGCATAAAGCTTCGGCCTGATGATGTAATTATCAATCTTTTATAATACTTTCTCGTAGTCTTGCATTGAACTGATAAGAATTTGTGCTTGCAATAGATAAAGATAAGATACTGAAGGTTTGTACAAACAGTTCATTGGCGTTAATTTGGACGTAGGTTTTATGAAATTTTCTAGCAGATGATGAGTTGAATTAAAATTTTCTGTCTAAAATCATTTTGCCAATAACTGTATTCATGTGAAGTCTTGTAATTAAGTAAATTTATAGAACATTATTATTGTAATTACCGAGTATTGATGAGTAGATTGTTCCAAACAGTTTAAAGCCAAGCGGGGTTGATTGTTAAGTAAATGAATTAATCCTAGTCGAAAAAGTAAGCCTGGATGAAAGAATCCATGAATACGCAATACTCCACTACTAAACAATGAAATATTTTCGATAAGGGATGTTAGCCAAAATAAGTTTTTGTTGATTATAATTTTATTTTTTTTCTTTAACTTTTTACGCAAGCTTTTTTTGTTATGTACATGTTGATTTAAATTTGCTTTAGTGAAATTGCGGCTTAAGTACGCTTTTGTTGGGTTTGATAAATTTGACATACTTCTTTGTTGTGGACACGTTTTCATGCTGAGCAGAAGGCTGTCAGAATAACTTTTTTGCGGAGATATAGAGGGTAAATTTTCTGAATGTAAACCTAGCTTCGAATTAAAAGATTTTGAATTAAACTGTTTTTCATAAAATTGGTTGGATAAAGACTCAATTAGTTTTTTTTCTTTCAACTCAACATTAATATTGACAATGCTATCGTATTTTTTAAGTAAATCGTTTTTTTTTGGTGATTCATTCATTTTAACTTTATTTATAAGTTCTGTTTCTACTGATTTTCCATAATCAGAAAAATTACTTGATTCCGAGTTTAATAGATCAAGGTTACCTAATTCTGTTTTTAAAACTTCACCATTTCGTTTATTTTTGTTTTTACTAAAAAGCAATTTACTATTGGAATGATTCATTGGCTTTGAAGCTTTTAGATTAGCATTGTTGCTTTCTCCTGTGGTGTCTAATGTTTTTTCTGTATAAGTTTGGTCAGAATGAACTGCTGTAAACGGCATCAAAACAAATAAAATTATGTCTAAAAAGTTTATTGTTAAAGAAAATAGAATTTCACAGATTTCTGATTGATCAGTAAAAGATTTGCTGAGTTCAGAATTTTTTGTTTCGATATCATTGGTAGGATTGTCTATTGGCAACTGTAACATGCTTTTCTTGATTCCATCCGATTCGTTTGATACTTGCAACGTTATATACTTAGAGTATTGCATAATATTCAAAATAATCCATCTAAAACGGATTACGTAAAGTGTCAATTCGTACCTTGATACATTCACAATAATATCAGACGACGTTCTACATACAAAATCTATAGAAACTTGATTTTTTTTTGAACTAATTTTTTCGTCAGCACTATTCATTTCTGATTGCTGTATACTTTGTGATGGGTGTTTTTTAGAGTGGTATTTAGTTTGTTCATAAAAATATACTTTCAAATCATTTTGATAAGTTACAGACTGAGAAAAAAATTTTGTAGTATTTATAAATAATTTAACATATGAGCACTATTTTTTATAGCGACTTACGCAATTAAGACATAACTGCTTCATTAATTGCCAGACATAATCCAAAGAATAAGGTGATAATGTGTAAGAGTACAAGTTGTCTGTATTTTGTTTATTGAAATTTGCTATTTTCTTATCCAGTATAACTTCATTGTTGAGTATTTTTGAAACAGTCTGTTTTTCGGTTAATATTAAATTTTTTTTTTTTGGTCTAATCAGCCAACTGTTTCGTCCTGGATGTTGGTTTAAACTATGATTGCTTGATTTAATAATATTACTGTTTTCAAAATGACCTTCATTAGAAGAATCAGAATTAAGTTGAAAAGCCACAACGTTTTTTGCGTAAAAAAATTTGTTTTGATCAATAAGCTGGTTCTCTTTTTGTTTATAAATATGATCTGAACCAATAATTTTATTTGTTAGATAGTCTTTCATAGAAAATCGAAACTTAATAATAACTTCCAGTAAACTAAAAATGAGAACTACCAGCAAAATTTGTCTCGACCATGCATTTTTGATTTATAGTCTAAAGTTTCTTCAGCAGTTAGATGTTTAGGAATGGTTTTTGTCACGTTTCGGTATCCCCACATACCAGTTTTTTCACGATAAGTAATAGTAGAGCGTTTTTCCTTGATTGAATTAATGGTTTTATTAATTTTGTTTTGGTTTAAGGAATCCAAATCAGACTCGTCTGTATTTTTGTATAATAAGCTTGTTTGCAATATTCGATATGTAGTGGTAGATGTAAAATCGCTTGAAAATGGTTCATTTATAGATAAACATCTTTGAGATAAAATAGATATAACTATACGTTTTTCGATTTGAAAATGTTTCGGATGTAAAATTGAAATGGTATCGCCTAATTTGATTTCTTCTTTAAACTTGGTTTCAAAGCCGTGTACAGTTACACCTGAAGTTACAATTCTTCCACTAGCAGGAATTTCAGAAAGTTCCAGCTCAGGTTTTTTTTGCAACGATAAGTCTGATTTTTGATCTTTGTATTTATTTTGTAAGTTTTTCGATTTTTTTAATTTTAATTTTTTGATTTTTTGAGTTGTTTTTATATTATTGCTAGTTGCGTGACTATTTGACATATATACTGCAAATTATATTTGCAAATAATCTTAACACGCTGAAACTTCTCTTATTTTAAATAGTCACAGAATAACATGAATGACATCAGAAAAAAAAACATGTATCCCTAGTAAAATATTTAAATTGTAACAATTTATTCATTTAATACCAACAGCTCAATGATCAATCTTCTTCAGAATCAGATACCTCATTTTTTTTTGTTGTTTCGGGTTTCAAAAACTGCGAAAAAATTGACTGCTCACTTCCAAGTTCTAAATCTTTTTTGTGCACAAACAGTTCCCGCTTTACTTTGCTGGAATTTAATACTATCATAAAAATAGTATGTGCATACATTTACCTGTAAATGAATAGTTTTTAATTACGTCAACATCAAAGTAAGAACTGGATGATAAAACAATTTGAAAAGTGTAAGTTCCTGCTGGAGGAGCAATAAATTGTAAATCTATAGAGTAGTTTCTTGTTTCGGCGATAAAATGCTTATGCATCAAAGGTTTTCCTAACATATAATTAACAATTTATAATTTCTACCTGTACTCATATTTATTACAAACAGCCATAATTTTTCATTGTGAAAATTGGGTAAGTATTTTGAATGAACAAAGGCACTAACGCAATTATCTGGTATATGTAGTTGTTCTATGTCTATTGTTATTGTAGTGACATCATTTTCTACAATTTCTTTTTCTCCCCACACATGAATTTTTGTATTCAAAATTCTTAATGGTATCGATGAAATAACTTTGCAAAATTGAGTCTAAACTTGACTTCTTCAATAATTATTTCATACCCTTTTATTTGACTCAAATAAAGATAATATGTTGTCTTTTTCTTCTTGAGGCAATAAAAGAAAATCTCTAAGACTATCTGGCAATTTTTTTTCAATATCCTTATAATCTTCGCCAAATACTTGAATGTATGGATTACAATCAATGGGTAAACCATGTATTAAACAACGAGATAAAGCCAGTGTTGCTTGAACAACAGTATACCACGTGTGAATTATAGCGATTTCAATTATGCAGTCAAGTATTGGAAAACATAACCTAGATTTTTAAAGTTTTAATTGATTTCAGATTTTTTATAATTAAACTACTCAACTAAGCTCACAGTACAAATTTTAATAAGTCTTCTCGCATAATTGGAGTGATATCATTGTGCAGATCATTAATGTGGGCTTGTAACATCAAGTACAATCTTCAAACGAATATTTTAGCGAACAATCTCACTTGTACACATTCAGGTTTTCTCTGTACTCTTTTCTTAATTGAGGGACTTTTTTTGCAATTATATCAAAGACCTCCATGTTGTTTTCTCTAATTTGATTGGACAAGTTAAAAATGTTCACCTAACATTAAATTCTCGTGCTTCAGCGGATAACACCAAAAATTCTAATAAGTTCTTAGAAGTTGTATTTTCTGTCATATAAAAAGATATAAAATGAATTGTTTCCACTCGAACACCATTTGCTAAAAATAATTATAATTGAACATGTTTACAATAATAAAGTTTTTGTTTTTGATATCTTGATATAAATAAGAGAGGGATAATTAAAAGAAGAAAGGTTAAAATAAAGCTTAAACAAATGGATTGATTATTTTCATCTACAAGAAATTTCGGTAAACCGATTCCTATTTCCATATTTCCTTGTCCATCTGGATTGCCATAAAGTTCCATATTTTTTTTTGCGGTCTGTATATATTTATTTCAAGACATAAAATACCTCATCAGTAAGAGCGCTTAGTGCTTTTTTCATCAGGATAAATCTTGCAGCAGCTGAAGGATCATTAGGGTTTTTATCAGGATGGTGTATCAAAGAAAGAAGACGAAATGTCTTCTTTATTTCTTTTTCTGTCGCATTTGGTTGAATTCCTAAAATTTCGTAAGGGTCGAATCTTTGAATAGAGGACTCGTCAGATAAATTTTTTATAGAAATTGTAACGAATATAAATAGCACAATTAGTATAAAAAATTGAATTAATCGAGATATTGAGCACTTATTCTTCCAATTCGAAAAAGTTTTATATTTATTCAGTAAATCGATTGTGCAGTCATCACATTTGCAAAACAACTTTGTTCTTCCTTTAGAGTCGACTGTTTTTAATAATTTATTGTCTGGGTATAGAGAAGACCATATTAATTTTATTGCCCACGGAACTGTAATACATAAAATAACTGTTATTAGAAAAAAGAGGAAAGCATTGTCATCGTATTGAAGTAAATTTTTACGTTGCTCCCGAGTAAAAGATTCGCGGAACGACATTTACAAGTAAACTAGGAACGTGACTAATTATAACACAATTAAGTAAAAGTTTTTTTTGTCATTATAGAATAAAAATCTTCAAAAGATATTTCTCCATCACCATTACTATCGGCTCGATCAATCATCTCACGCAGTTCTTCGTCTGACATATTTTCGCCTAAAATTATGAAAAATCAATTAAAGTAAATCTGCTTATTAACTCAAATAATCATTTTTTTTATATTATTGTACAGTTGTTTACACACAAATTAATTTCTGGGGGATAGAAAGTTATATTACAACTTCAATTTATTGTATTATTCACCTAGTTCTTGTGCGATACGCTTTAGATCTTTAAAAGATATGTAGCTTTTGCCGTCTTCGTCAAAAAGGTCAAAAATTTTTTTCAAACCTTCACGTGATTCTCTATCCCCAAGTCTGTAAGTGATATCATTCAGAAAATCATCAAAATCTATAGGAGCTGGATGGCTTTTATCTATGTCAGAAATTAATTTATAGACACGAGGATTGTGAATTTCAAATTTAAGAGATTGCATTGCCGCTTTTAATTCTTTTGGATCAATCAAACCACTTCCATCAGTATCAAATAAATCAAATGCTTGACGCAATTCTCTAATTTCTTCGTGTGTCAAACCTGGTCGATTGTATTTTTTTTGCTGCGGGGAGTTGTTTTTTGGCATTATCTCGATATATTGCAATTTAAAAAGGTTTGGTAATGTAGAAATTACAAACATTATTTAATGTTATAAAAAAAGCTTTGCAATGTAAAATGTATCAATGAATATCGAAAATTAACAATAGTTTTAAGATAAATCTTGTCTGATTTTATTGAACATCTGAATTGTGTGTTGCATGATTTATTTATTTCTTACTGATTCAATGCATGGCAAAGATTGATTTAAGTAAACTTTAAATTCTGGTAAAACTAAAAGAATTTCCTTTATGGTTGCATACAAATAAATATCAGCAATAGTGATTGCATCACCGGTTATATAAGGCTTTTTGTATGCTTGAATGTAATTATTTAAACTAAATAGCCGTTTTTTTGTTATTTCCCAGCAACTTTTTCTTATGTCGTCTTTACCTTCATCTAAAGCTGTTCGCATCAAATTACAGTCAGTGATTATAATATGGAGAATATGCATCACTGTATCTCCTACAGCTTTATCTATTATATTTTTAGGAAGCAATTGACCAATTCTTCCGATATATTGTAAAATTGATAGTGTCTAAGCTATTTTGAAATTTAAAAGGTTTTACTTGACTAAGTTGAACGTTATTAACCTCTAACATGGGAAGTTGTTTGAAAGGAAAATTTTTAGATTCCTTTTCCCATAATTCTAAAGAATACTTTTAAAAGTGTAACTTATTATTTTAAGTAATTTGAATTTAAATTTTAATGTACTGATATACTCACAGTTACATTTTTGAAAATAAAACCGCATTTTTGAAGTGCAAATTGTAGTACATCAACTCCTAGTTGTTGGTGAAAAGTATGCAAAGTGAAAAATTTCGGTGACACAACTAAATCTTGATCATTTGAGAAAGCGCAAGCAGAACAAAAGTTCATTTCGAAATCAAATTTGGTCGAGATACTCTAAATTCAAGACACGCATGCAGTTTAATTGTATAAACTTCAAATAAAAAATTGTGCAAAGTTTAATTTTCTAATTCAAAGATGGTATCAGTATTTTTTCTAACAATTCCGGCACGATTTCTTATAGATGAATTTAGTCAATAGTAGGTTTTTTTATTAGTTCTATACGATAATGCGATTAAATGATACTATCCTTGTGAATTTGATTAAGCTTATAAGGAGTATTTCAAATCATAAACTATGTTCATTGGAACAGGTATGGTTTAATTGACATGCATTATACTGGGTTTCATCAAAATTCACGAGTAAAACTCAGTTGAGCCAAGATGTATCTATATTGCCTGCACTTGCCTCGATTACTAAAGAAAATCGAAAGCCTTACATAGCCGAAGCTATACGAAGGATTCGAATTGAAGATGATTTGAAATTAGCTGAATCTTATTCAAAGGTTACCATCTTTCTCTTAATAAAAATAAGTAGGCAAGAAACGAATTTCTTAAATATTTACTATGTAAATATGACACGGGTGAAATAGACGTTTTAATGAAGTTTGGTGATATAAGTCTATTGTAAAATTTTCAAATTTATATGTAAACTCAGATTCAAAAACAATGAAAATTGGCCTTCAAATATACCAGAAAAAGTCTTAGAAAAAACTATCAATAATTTGTAATGATAAATTTTAACGTTATTTAAAGTATGCATATATTGAATCAAAGAGAAAAAAATTGCGTTGATTTTATCACAAAAAAACTAAATGACAACAAGGTAACTCCAAAAAAAAAAACAGCTTTAGAATGCTTCTTTAGATCAAATACACCAAGATTGGAGTGAAACTCAGTCTAGTCCTCTCTCTTTAATTAAGTTTAAGCAATTATATCAAAAAGTTTTGAAAGATATTAAGTTTAACAATTCTGATAAATTTGAATATAAAAAGCAATCCTCATTAGAACGCGAGTTGCTTAATACTCGTTCCATTGGAGATAGTGAATACTACATAAAAAGAACCACAGCACAAGATAATTTGAGGTACATAATTTTTTTTTTAATTTTCTGATAGAACGTATCTAAACGAAAACTACAAAACCCCTTTTCTCACCCAAAAGACCGCCATTTTAAAAAGCATTCAATCGGATTCAAATATCAAACAAAATATAACAGTTCTCACAGAAAAAGATATTTTCAGAATTATAGTTGAATATATAAAGTAACCTTTTGATTTTATGTTATATTTCGTCTCAGTGATCTAAAAAAATCACGATTAGAGGCTTTCGAGAAAGAACTTAATTTGCTAGATATACATTGTCATCGTTTTTCTTTCTACGAAGTGTGTCATATTGTAGTTCTTAAATAGTTAGGTTTGCGATCTTTTAAACATTAAATCATCAAAATTATATTTTGGGATACCATTAAATGAATTTGAGCTTACATTTAATAAATGGAAACGTGGTTTAGTAATTATGAACAAAAATGAAACTATTCTTTCTAGCTTGAAGATTACAAAAAAGTTTTTAGGAATTATGTACATTCAAGTCCGTTAGTTCACGCTAATTCACCCGATCATGGTCCCGGATTTAAAAATTTGATGAATTCATTATCATCAGATCCAAGGTAATCTTTATGTATTTATAGTTTATTAGTTTTCTTAATTTGGATGGTTATGACGTTGTTCGAACTCAGATAGTTATTGACAGGATACATGAACTCAAAAAAACTTCTTCAAATCTGGGTATCTCGTACAAATGAAATCTACCCGTTTTAAAACCGACTGAGTAATTTATCATAATTTACTTTTAATAATATAAGACTATGATCTTTACATTTGTGAAAGATTTTTTGGTAGTTGTGTAATAAAACGGTGGTGAGAAACTGAAATTCTTAATTTGAAAATTTTAAGAGTCATTGACTACTGCATATACAACATTGAACTAGACAACATAAGATCAAATTAAATCTAATTGAGTTAATTTAAAGTTTGAGACCGCTATCATAAAAATTGAAATTATTTACTTATTATTTATTCGACAAAACGTTCCTGTTACAGTCCCAATTAACATTACTTACCTACATAAGATCGCAAGCTCACCTCTAATCTGAAACGAAATTGATTTTCTCGTAGTTAATAAGAAATGGGAGCTTACAAGTTATTGAAATATATGAATATAAATATTTTAGATATATAGAAGAGTTATGGAGAAAAAAGCAGAGTGATGTTCTAAGATTCCTTTTAAGAATACGCACTTGGGAATATAGGTAATAATTATAAAAGATTCGCATTAAAATTTTTATATATGATGTTCGGAGGTTGTCGTTCAAAAGTTTGTTTTATTTTTTAGACATCTACCAAGCGTCCACAGATGCCCAAAACCAACGCGTCCAGACAAAGCTAGACGCTTGGGTTACAAGGCTAAGCAGGGTTATATCATTTATCGAACTCGTATTCGTCGGGGGGATAGAAAGAAAATGGTTGCAAAAGGAATTGTTTACGGAAAACCTACTCATCAAGGTGTCAGAAAACAAAAATCAAGTCAAAGTTTGCAAGCTAGAGCTGAACAGCGTGTTGGAAAACGGTTAGGCGGTTTGCGGGTTCTTAATTCATACTGGGTTGCTCAAGATGCAGCTTACAAATATTTTGAAGTGATTTGTGTCGATCCCTCACACAATGCTATAAGAAATGATCCAAAAATCAATTGGATTTGCTCTGCAACTCATAAGCATCGTGAACAACGTGGATTAACTTCTGCAGGTATGAAAATTATTTACATGGTTGTGACTTCGTTATACATGGTTTTATTTTGTTTTGAACATATGAAATACACGCTACAAAATTAAACAAAATTGTCATTATTAGGTAAAAAATCGCGAGGATTAAGAGTTAAAGGTCACGGAGCTGAATTAATCAGACCTTCAAGACGTGCTGCTTGGAAGAGAAATCAATTATTGCATTTATCTAGATACCGTTAAATAACTACTAATTTATTGAAACTTTTACTTATAGCCATGAACAACAATTAGACCAGCTGTGTTTTATATTTTCAACTTCTGTTCTAAAATTTATGTTAATGTTGCTCGATTGATTCTCAACATGATTAAATTTCTTCCTATTCATGAAATAAAAAGATTAACTTCATACTGCTTTTTTATAAGTTCTCTAGCAGCTAATAAAAACGCTGCGTCAACTCCTGCTCCTGTCTAAAATTTTAGATTTAAGCACGGTTCATGTCAGTCATTTTACTTACTTTAGCAGAAGTTCCTAAATATATTGCGTTTATTTTTTTTGCTAATGCTATCCCTTCTGAATTTGGAACCTTTAACTTTGTTAAAATTGTTGAAACGTACGCAAACACTATCAGTCAGGTCTTGTTTGTTACTAATTATTAACTTAATGTGATCTGAATTAAAAGATACAACTTCTTCTGCTTTTGTATGCCAATGTAATACATTTTCGAAGGACTTTGAATTTGTTGCATCATATACAATTATAAATCCATCGGCATTACGATAATAATTTTTATTCAAATCACTAAACCGCTCTTGACCCGCCGTGTCCCACTATGATGAGTAAGATTAATGTTTCATTTATTTACCAGTTGCAATGTTATGAATTTGTTGTCCACCATTAGAGTTACTGGCGTAAAATCAATACCTATTGTGGATTCAATACAATCTGAATATGCATCCTAAAGTTAACATTAACAGATTAAAGAAAACTTTAATAAATCGGTTTATTAAGCTAGACTTTCCAACGGCAGGATCACCAATTATTATTAATTTGAAAGATATTTTACTCTTAATCTAACTTAAATTATAATTGCAAATAAGTACATTATTATTTAATTTAAGCACATGAACGCAAGTTAGGTGGCGGGAAACTTTCATAATTTTTTTACTATTTGATATATATGAATTCGGAGAACGTAAACCTCCAAATATTAAAATTTTATCGTTAACTATTGTTGAAGCATGAGCAATAATATATTCCTCAACTAAATTTTTGAATGATAAGACTTGTATTGAGTACAGTTATACAATGGACGGATCCATTTATCTTCTTTTAGATCAAAAATGTATATATCAAGGGTATCCAGTTTGGAAACCCGTCCGGATATTAAAATCAATCGATTATCTAGAGTAGTCAAAGAATGAAATAACCTTGGTTCTGGTAACGAGCCTTTAACTGGAACTATCTCCCTAATGTATATGCGATTATATTTAATTATACCAATGTATACTGCCTTTGCCACTTGTTTGAAATAAACGACTTTCAATATTCTCAACGTTAAAATAGTATAAATTGTTGTCTTGCGTACACCCTCTGATAATTTTGTAATTCAAGACAATGACTTTAATTTAAATTTACCCAAATAAATAAACGCGACGTTTGTGTGAGTAATAAGCAAGTTTATGTCCAAATCTAAGCAAGTTTTTTTACTCAGATTCTACCTTGAATTCGGGACTGCTCCAACTTGATTGCAACTAAACCAAGTTCTTGTTGAAAAATCAAAGATAAAAGCATCATTTGATGCCTAATTATAAACTCTAAAATTTTAGGTTACCTGTTTCAACAAATCAACTAATCCACCCCAAACAAAAAGGTAATTTTTTGATTCTTCTGTTATAAGTACAGAGCTATGAAAAGCTCTTTTTGACGGCGGAATGCCTTTACACTCAAAAATAGAGCATCTTTTTGAAAGAATCTACAATCAAATTAAAAAAAATTATTAATTTTATAAATAATCGATAATAAAATTATTGATCAGTATGTTTGAGAACTAAGCTATCGTACATCTATTGTGTAAATTTCGTTGGACAATTCTCCATGATTCAGCAGTCCATTGTCGATATTTTCGTTTAAATAAAATTCAAAGGGTTCCTTAACAATTCTGCCGTAAATACAAGGAAATTGTATAATTTTACTTCGCACTGTGATAAATTGAAAGGTATTATACCACCAAAAATTACAAGTGTTTCATTATAAGCAACCATTGAATGACCGTAGATTGGTGGTATTTGACATAAACCTTCACATTTGATGATTTCCCACGAGCATTTTTCTGAAAAAAAATGAAATGCAACACGGTCTTTAACAAGTTTTAACACAAAAAATAGAAGGTACACACACTAAGAGATTCATTTAAATGCAGCAAGATCAATTCTGTACCTATTGTCAAAACATACAAAGTATTATGAGCTTTCAATCCGTCCCATCCACCGAAGGCATAAACTTTAAAATTAATTGAAGCAATCTATATTTGATTTAATTTTTTGCTAATACCTCAGATGACGCACAGTTGCAAGGAATATTACCCGTCTGGTTCAAGTTAGTTAAAGAAACTATTGTATGTCGACTAGCTTGTTCTATAAAATTATGTTTTCAATTTTATGAATGTTACCCTTTATCATGAATACTAAATCAATGTGCCTTTTTTAACAGATACTTGATTTAGATAATTTACAACTTAATTACACATATGAATGCTTGGTATAGTGATTAATTTTTAATTTTACTACTACTAAACTTATTATAGATGGGTTTTTCTTTCAAAATTAGTGATGTTTCAATAATTGTATAATTTTTTTTGTTCGTCAATTCATTTTTTTTAAATGAATAAGAAAATTACTATTTTTATTTTTCTTGGTTCCGTAGTTTAATTGCTAGAACAAATTTGAAAATGATTTCAGGAATCTTAAAAAAAGTTTGCCGTAGTTAAATTACGATTATAACGGACGGAATAACAGGCGTGTCACGATTATAATAAAATGAGAGACGAACAGCTAGAAATATTGTGGGGTAAATCAAACGATAAATGTTTGAATCTCGATGAATTAGTAAATGAATCTTCACAACAAATTTCAACCCAAAACAATAATTTAAGCATAATAAATCGAAATAAGCAAGAACCTGAAAGTCTGATAAGTGCTTCAAGTAGTAATTATAATCCTGATTCCCTTATAGAGTTAAATGAAAGCTTTGAATGTTTTACAACTAGTAATTTTAAAGATCCAACTTTATATTTACAATTAAGCTCAGATTATTTAGATAAAAAAATGGGTTTAAATCTACGTAAAAATTCGTGCTCTGATAGTAAAAATGGTGAATCAGACATGGTGTGGCCTAGCGATCAAACAGAGATTGAAAACTGTATTGAAACTGGTAATGATGCATTCAAAAATATGAGCTACAAAAAAGAAAATCCAATAGATTGTGAAGAGGTTTTAGTTGCTTCCACTTCAACCGCAGTAAAAAAAAATTACTACAAAAATCAAAAGAGTTTCCATTCAATGAACAACTTAAGCACGTTTAATATAAATTTCATAAGTTCAAATAATGATTTAAAAAATAATACTGACATTAAAAGTACTAGAGAACCCATTATTTTAACAGATGAGCAACTAGCAAAACTCCCAATTAATCAAGAAGTTATTGAAGCAATGGATTCGCTTGAATTTCTTTTTTCCGACTTAGCCTTTGATACGTTCTTACAGTATTACCGCCGTCATAAAGTCGCATCACATAATTTATACCATGAAGACAATTCATATGTTACGAGTTCTGACTTTTGCGACCCTGTGTCACAGCAATCACTTTTTCGTTCAGTAAAATCTAACCAAAAAGAAATGACACAATTAACGGTAAAAGCGTAAAAAAAATCTATTTTAATGAAGAAATTAATAAATTCTCTAACCGCTGATGAAACTATTATACAGCGAATTGACCATTCTATTAAATTTACTGATGAAATTTATGAATATAGGTAAGTATACTTTAAGGTATTTTAGCATTTAAACTATAACTATTAATTTTTTCGTAGATTTGTTATACTGCCAAGAGATCATCCTATTTTTTCTTCAAGTTGCATTGAAAAATTTAGGAACAATTTATTCACAGAATCGGAATGGAGGGCACTAGGTATCCGCCAGACAAGGTAAACTTGAAACTTTTTCAAATCAACGTTAGAGGTTGGGAGCACTTTGGCTATAGTCCCTACGAGTCAAATGTATTACTATTTAGAAGGTATTTGATATTGATTCAAAAGATGTAATTTTTAATTTTTTTAGACCTTTAGTTGATGACAGAAATGCATTATGTAAATCTACAAATTTATCTAATAGAATAAATCAAATGCATATGTGGGAAGATCAAGTTGTTGAAATAAATAATTCTAGAAAATATGATGATGCATCTTCGTTGCCTATTTTTGGATCGATGTTTCCATTAAATAATAACAGTGAAAATCTTTATAATCAACAGATTTCAAACAGCGAACTTTCGAACTATCATTATTACAACGAACAAAATATAGAGACCTTATTTAATGTCGTTTCTAAGTATATGTCGGCAGTCTTAGCAGATAAAAATTTAGTCACTAATTCAAAACTTCATTTTATTGACACTCTTTCCAACAACTTAAATAAAGAACAAAAACTGACAAGTGAGCATTAATAAATAGCAGTTATAAACTTTTTCAGAAAATGAGGTTTCTGAGAAAGAAAAATTTATGCAAGATATCAACTTTTTATACGCGTCCATCCATGTTCCTTTATTTGATTTATGAATAATCATAATCAATTTAATTTTTCGAGCCAATTTCAGTATTGAAATATTGACTAAAAATAGACTTTTATGGTTAAGGAGGACGACCGTGATTTAAAATATTTAAATATACACATGAGACGTGATAAGTTTGAATTGAGATTAAATAATGTATTTAATTCAAGATTTTTTTCATTACTTTAAATAAATTTTGTAATAGTAATGTAAAGAAATGTGTAGACTGTAAAATGTTTATTGTTTATTTACATGGTATGAGGTTCTAAACTAACTCCTAAAGTCATGTCAATTGGTTCAACGAATGAATTTAAATAAGGGTGGTCGAGTAATAGATTTAATTTAGTTTTTTCTGATTCACAACTTTTAAGAAAAAATGCGTGCAAAAGCCAGTCATACTCTATTGAAGTCAGCGATTTATTTTTCCTAAATCAAATATTTCAAAGTGTTCATAGATACCGTAACTCATCGAGTTTTTCTACTTTATCAATATCAAGATTCATAGTTGATCGAAAATTGGCCATGAAACACAGTAAAAATCCTAGAATCCAGCACGAAGACTGAACTTTGAGAGATTCATCTACTAATATAATATATAATATATCATTCTTACACTTCCATATATTAAGTTTGGTTTTTGACTCGATCATTTCAACAATTTTTCTGCCAAAATTAAAAGTTTTTTTTGAAATTCTACCAGAATACAATATAATCAACGATCAATCGTACAATTTTTTCATACTCGATTCATAGTGGTAGGTAAAGTTCAAATCGTTGAATTTCTTATCAAAGTTTTCTGTAAAAATGGGCTCATAAGTGAATTCGGTATAGTGCATTGAGTATTTGATGTTTATAAAGAGATGAGTAGATGGGCCAGTTAGCACTATATCTTCTGGAAATAAGGGCTAAATTATAGAAAATTTTTTTGAATTTACCATGAAATTGGAAAATAAACTTGAACCTATCCACGATTTCATAGCACTAATCAGTTAAAATTTGATATTTAATAAATTTACTGTGTCCATGCCCATATGTAATGTCTACGCACATCAGGGTCGATGCAACCGTGCTCATACACGTATATATCTAAAGTAGTGCCATAAGAAACATGTGGATAATATGAAACAATAGGTACAATATTTATTTCTGATATAACTTTGGATTTATGAGTTTTTTTATGAGTGCTTATATTATTTGGAGCATATAATTCTACGGGGAAATGAACCTGAATTAATGTTGTAAGGAATGGATTTTACTGTGAAAGTGGGCTGGGATTTTTTGTATAAAACTTCTTGAACTTCTATTTCTTGTTTTAAAGCAAAACCTGTAGTTGTAAACTCATTCAAATAAGGAGAATATTCTAAATCGGGATAAATCACGGGATACTTATGTCTTATGCTAGAAAAAAATTTATTCAAATGTTTAATCCAAGTAATAACTTTTTCCAAATGATTGATATCAATCCAAAAAATAACAACAGTTACATAATTGAAGTCATGTAAATTGATGGCTTTCCAAGAATCAAAATATGATTTTCGACAGCTAGGGCTGACAAGACAAAATTGATCCAACAATAGCCATTTTTCATTAGATTTCAAATAATTTTCTTGATACTAATGCGAGTTAATTTTACCCTTTCAGATTACCGTAATCATGTCAATAAGATTTTCATAGTGTTCTATACTAACATCAAGCATTTCAGCTGAAATGTGCAAGTTTGATTCAGAATTACGATACGCGTATGTTAATGCTGTTTTTGGAATTTTATTGTAACTAATTTTTTTTGATCGTAGTTCACTAAGTTTCTCTAGGAGAACTATTTTTGAAAATTCTATTCCTTCTTTTATTTCTTTAGTAATAACGTTACACTCAATCTATATAATATTATTCTTCAACTCAGAATTACATTACTCAACTCTTCGTATGATTTGAAACTATTTTGCATTAAATTAGTAGCTTTTTTGCATTCATTTTTCAATTCTTCTTGTAGTTTCAATATAAAATTTTCTAAAAATCATAGTATCAACTTTATGATCAATTAATAATAAATTTTAATTTAATTTGGTACCGTTTTCGCAAGATTTCACTTTCAGCATATTCTCCAAAAATTCATCAATTTCTGTTATACAGAACATTTCATCCAGCTTTTGAGCTTCTGAAAAAACATCTTGGGTTTCATTTGCATCAATAAAAATCAAATGAGGAATGTTCAATGATTCAATATCATTTTTTGTCCAGTTTCCTATAGCCACTTCAATCGGTACTCTTGATGCGGAATCTGTGCTTGTTTCCCAAAAACGTGATTCAAGTTGGTTTTGTCTTAAATTGTTCAATTGTATGTTGGGTTTTAATTTATTGAACAAAATATGTTGAAGAGATTGGAACGTTGCTTGTATTTTATTTACTTCATTAGTTTGATTAACTTCCGTTGGCTTTATCCTCTTGTGTTGTGATTTGACAGTTCTCATAGTATAATGCCTTATACGGTAAATGACAAAAGAGCTTTGCGTAGTATTTTAATAATATCAATGCATTTTAAATAGTTAAGATAAAATTATTTTTTTAATTATTTTTATATCAAGTTATTATTGAAGTTATTATATATTTTGTAATTCTGTTTAAGTTTTGTTATGAGTAGAGTTTATGAGTTGTATAATAAATAAAAAAAAAATTAGTCTCAGACTCAGAAAACAAAGGTTTTCCTTTTTGTTAAACTACACTCTGATTTTTTAAATCATGTCAATAGATTACAAAGAACTTGGAAATAAAGAATTTTTTGCCAAGAACTATGACGAGGCAGTCAATTATTTTTCAAAAGGAATTGAATTAGAGCCTTCTAATTACATATTATACTCCAACCGATCTGCTGTCTTTATTTGTCAGGAAAAGTTTCAAGAAGCTCTGGAAGATGCGGTTAAATGTGTACAATTAAATCCGGATTGGCCTAAAGTAATTTCATGTCATTTAATTTTTTGTTAGGGTTACTCACGCAAAGGTTGTGCTGAGTATAAATTGAAAAAATACAAAGAAGCAGTGGAATCGTATAAAAAAGCTTTAGAGCTTGACCCAACGAATAATTCAATTCAGTCAGCTTTACAGCAAGCAGAAGAGGCGTCCCAGCCTTCAAAAAGTAAATATTCAACTACAGAATTTGTAATTAGATTTTCACATGCAAACTGTTATTGACGAATTAGTTGAAGTTACGTTAAAAAAACCGGTAATTCATCTACATCAAGCTAATTTATACATTTAATAAGTTTAGACCTAATGACATATTTTAAATAACAATTATAGAAATTCATGAAATACACGGAAGAAGATCCAGATTATCCTAATCGTTTGAAAGAAGCGCTGCAAGGCTTATATAAAGATCCACAAAATTTCAATTTTGCTATGGCTTATAATCGCGACATTAGAGTCCAAGAAGGGCTAAAAGATATTTTACATATATCTATGCCTGAGACCGATGATTTCGAAAAACCCTCAAAACCAGAAACGAAGAGTTCCCAAAAGCCAACTCAGGATGAACCAAAAAGCCCTGAAAAACCTCAAACTCCGGAACAAATTGTATAGATTTAGCTTAGTAGAATTCTAGCGTTTGAATTTATTATACATATTGAATAATTGTCGTATAAATTAGGAAGCTGAAGCACTGAAATCAAAAGGAAATGAATTATATAAACAAAAAAAGTTTGCTGAAGCTTTGGAGTTATATGATCAAGCGATTTCTATATATCCTCAAAATGTGTTGTATCACACAAACAAAGCAGGTATAAGTATATTATATCTAGATTTTTTAAGCCGTATATTTGGAAATGGGAGAATATGATTTATGCATTAATGAGTGTGAAAAAGTTATTAACAAACGTTACGATGTTCATGCTCCGTTTGAACATGTTGCTAAGGTACTTTTAGACTTTATATAAGAAATTTCAGGCTTATGTAAGAATGGCTAGTTGCTATCGTAAAATGGAGAATTATGATTTAGCAATCGAAATGTATCAAAAAGCTTTGACTGAAGATAATAATCGTCATACAAGAGCAGCTTTGAATGAAACAAAAACTTTACGAGAAAAAAAAATGAAAGAACAATACATAAATCCTGAGCTTGCTGAAGAAGTATTTATTTAGCTATATATTATATGAGTATTAGCATCGCTTGAAAGGAAATGAATATTTCAAAAACGGTCAGTATCCAGAAGCTAAAAAAGAATATGATGAAGCAATCAAGAGAAATCCAGCTGATGCAAGGTTGTTTGCAAATAGATCTGCAGCTTTGATGAAATTATTGGAATTGCCGATGGCGTTAGCAGTAAGTGAAATTGCTTACTAATTGACTTTGATGAAATTAAAGACGAATAAACCTTCAATAATTTGGTTGGTTTAGATGAACAGTATAGTTTTCAACCTGAGTCCCTATAAAAAATTAAAATTTTAGTTACAATAAAAATTTCTTATTAGGACGTAGAAAAGTCATTAGATTTAGATTCAAAAAAAGCTAAAGTCTGGGCCAGAAAAGGAAATATTCACATGATGATGAAAGAGTACAATAAAGCTTTAAGCGCTTTCATGAAAGGCTTGGAAGAAGATAAAAATAATTTTGAATGTGCTCGCGGATTAGACGAAGTATCTAGAAAAATTCAAGATTCTAGTCGATCTGATCAAATTGACGAAGAACAGGTTAAACGAGCAATGGTAAACCTGAATTTTTTATTACTTTTTGCAGGCTGATCCCGAAATACAGACAATTCTCTCTGATCCTCAAATTGCGTTAATCTTAAAAGGAATATCTGAGGATCCTACGAAATTACAAAGGTAACGTGATCTTAACGTTTACAGCAAAATTAAAAAATACATATTTTTGATGTTATATGTTTTCAGTGCGATGAAAGATCCTCGAATAGCTATTTCAATTCAAAAACTCATGGCGGCCGGAATTTTAAAGCTAAAATAAAACCGCAGAAAATTTTGTTTTTTGAAAAACCTTAAGATAAAAAATATGCTTTCAAAGATTTATAATTTTAAGAAAAATAAACATAGAAGCTATTAAACAATACTGTTAATTTACGTTTGATTAATAAGATGATATGCGCGACATGTTCAAATAGGAATCATTGGTTTTTCTACTAGTATCTGAGTACAATATAATTATAGTAGTATTACTTTTCACTTGATCTTCTGAATCACTATTTTTCAAGGAATTATTACAGTGATTGTATTCAATTTCATACAAATGTTTTTCTATATCTTGATTTTTATTTGGATCAATAATACTATATAATCTAGAGTCTTTTTTGTTTTTTGTTTCTCTTTTCGCTTCTTGTTTTTTACAAGCGTCGACGACTTCGTGCCACATGCAGCATATATAAGCCATCTTTAGTAATTGTGGAACAGTTGCATTTCGTAGCTCAGAATACCTAAATCCATATTTTTCCAATAAGTGTTCCTGCGACATTAGAATTAATATGTGATTTAAAGCACCATTCTATAAGGTTCTCGATCATGTAAACGCCGTAACTCTGTTCTCAAACGCTCACGACCTTCTTTTCCTAAAGTTAAGTGTTTCATTTCTCTAAATATAGCCAAAAAAATGTATCACAATTCTCTTACTCAAACCGAATATCTGTTATTTGACCCCGTCTATCACGTTCAGTATGCATCTGTTCTCTCTTCAACGATTTACGCAAATGAGACTAACTAGATTTCGGCTGAATTTATAATTACTTGAATAGCTTTGAACTTGACAAAAGCTTCATGTTTTGGAGAAAGTTTACCAGTGTGACGTTCAATTCTAATTCGTAGTGCAACATTCCACAATCCCCTATCAAATTTCTATTTAAAATAATTTGAGTTATACCATTCATGGGCTAGCTGAAGTAAAACAGGTACTGAAGCTCCTTGTAATTGACGCCCTTTGCAACCTTTAGTATTTAAACATGCTCTTAAAAGTTCTCTGCCTCCTTCACCAAGTGAAAAACAAACATTTTTTGAATAAGGAACTAAAACCTGAAAAAATATTTTAAAGTAATTTATTTTGTTAAATGTGAAGTTGAATATTTTTATTCATATTGGTGTATATTTTTACTTTTTCTAAACCAATTTGACTAGCAAAACCAGTCAAATCGCACAACTCTTTCAAACAAGTTTCGTATACATCTGGCCGACGATACCACTGCCCATCTTCCCCTCGAAATCCATCTTCAAACACTTGTGAGCTCGAGTTAGATAATAACGCATTATTTTGAAAATTTGAATTTTCAAGTATTTTTAAATCAATTTTTTCGCTTTCCAAATTTGAACCAGAATAGTTGATTTTGTAATCAAAACTGGTTTCTTGGCCAGTTTTAGTCTTTTTGGAATAAAAATTTGACCGCTGTGCTACATTATTAACAGTTTGAAAACTTGAAAATTCTTTGAAAAGGGTTCTCATTTTAGTTAAAAGAGACTTTTCAGTTACAAATTCAACAGATGGTTTTGATTTGTTTTCTAAAATATCTTCTTCACAAAATAAATGAACTAGAGCAGCAGCTGTTTTAGCAGCTGCCGATGTTGCATTCTGTACAATTGAATGATAAGAGCATATTGAAAATACAGTATCTGGAGAAAAATTCTCATCGCGCGATTGTATTTCGTAAAGTAAATCCAACAATCTATGAGAAGAATTTAAAAAATTTGTAACTAAGTTCTTGAATTTATAATTAGTTAGATTTTCACTTTCTGTTAAAACATTTTCTTTCTCCCAATGTTCCGATATATTCTTGGAGTTTTCATTGTAAAAAACTGATAGTGTGTAACTGTCATTGGAATTAATATTTGCTGAAGATTTTGAGTACTGGTGGAAATTCATATGTCTTGAAGGAGATTCGTCAATATAAACTGACAATTCATCATTTATTTTATTTACGTCACTTTTAAAAGTTTGCTGAGCGATATCATCAAATAAGACATCATTTTCGTTATTAATCGTGAAATAGTTTGAGGTTGAAATCCATTGTGAAGTTTCGACAAAACTTTCATTTGGACCTTTTGAGTCTTTTTTTGCTTCATTTTTCAATCCGAAAAAATCACTTTGCAATGCATCAGTTGCTCTTGTGAATATGCGATCCTGAGATTCTTCAAGCTTTGTTAATTTATCAATGTTTCCATTGATAAGATCCTGAGTTGAATACGATTTTTTCATAACAAAACTTGGTGAAATAAGCTTCTGTTTTTTGGAATTGGGTAAAGCACTTTTATCATAATGATTTGAAATATCTGTTGACTGTAATTTACAATAATTTAAATCGCTCATATTTATAATGTCATATCATCTCGAAAATAAAGCAAAGATCAGCTTACATTGATTTATACAAATATAAAAGTTATGTTATATTTCCAATTAAAACAGTTCATGACAAATTCGCAGGAGAAATAATTTAGATTTTGAGGTAATAATTTATGTGTAATCTAACAGTATTTGCAGGCATGTAATATTAAGAAAAGCATGTTTTACTTTTATGCTCAAATATAAGTTTAATTATTTAACATTTTTTTTTAATTTTTTTAATATCTATTAAAAATCTTCTCAAAACTATTATATTAAAACTGTTTAAATTGACTAAGGATTCAAATGATTGACTTGGTGTTATATCTATGATAGTAACATAGTGTAACTGTGATATAACATCGGAAGATTTGTTAAGTGTAAATAGTGCAATTAATATATAAGTATAATAATGAATACTTTCTTGACCTATTATACTTAATATTATGAACAAAATAAATTACTTAAAGGGTTTCCATAATTAAAGGTTTCCTCCATGAAATCAGCAACCTCTGATGGTTCATACAAAAATAATTTTTTTACGTCTAATTTCCGATACAATTTGAGCCCAAATATGTAATTTTGAATACGGCGATTTTTGTAGCTCAAACTTTATAAAGAACTGCAAATTATGCTGCTTACTTTTTTTAACTCTAGTTTCATTTTATGCAATTTGGCTATAATTTTTGAAGCTGTTACTATTCCATGCTTCTTTAACCAAGAGAATATTGCATTATTGATTTTATCATCAGAGTAATCTTGGTGATAAGTATTCAAACTTAATATATTGTGTCTGATGTAATTCTAAAATTTAGATTAGTTAAATCAACAACCATACTTCAAACATTTCGTTTTCATATTTGTATTCTTCTTTTAAAATATTTAATATTTTGTCATGTAATTTAAGGTAAGAAAAACTAAAGGATAGTTTGACATTTAATCGTACTGCAGTAAAACTTGTTTCACAAAATCCGCATTTTTTTCAAAATAACTTAGCTTTATAACTTCTGTTTCACTTATTCTGCTTTTAAGGGTTGGAAAAAGTTTTGCATCCACTAAATTCTTCAGAAATGCGTGCATTAACGTCAAAAGGCTTGCAGACTATGATATCAAAATCAATTCATTGAGATAGCATTACACAGAATAATTTTTCGTTATAAATATTAAAAAGTCTGGTTATGTTATTTTTTTAAACAAAGTTACTCGACAACTTCGTCAACAAATGTGAAAGATGGTTGAGTCCATCTACCAAATTACATTATGTATTATAATAAATTAATTATTATAGTTAAACTAAGTTTAACTATCTGTTTTCTTACGAATAGACAAGCTGAATGACGTCTGAATCTATATTAAGCATTATAATAATAAGCAGACACCTAAATTATAAGGACTGCAGTTTTCATCATTTGGTTTGATGGTTTCATTGAGAAGCTCCTTAGATGCAAGAACTGATGTTTACAACAGTTTCAATATTTTACTTTTGATAATAATCCTTTTTTTATTTTCTAATTCATATGAAATAATTCCTAGATTTCTTGTATTAATCGTGAAATGAAAACCCTATAAACATGATTAAATTAGAGTTCCATAGGCATACGATTAATGAATTGTTCTTGAACTCTTATATATTTATAAATATATTACATTCTTACCAAAGCAGTCTCCTTTGAGATTCACGTAACACTCTTCATGTTCGGTGGCTTTAAGTAAATGAACTCCTTTTCCAAAAAAAGTTATGTGAATATATATATATATATATATAATATATATATTTCTAATATACTTGAGTACCTAAAATCTCAGGATTTCCCAAGTATCGTGAAGCTACAGGAACTTCGGGTAACACGAACACATAGTTGTAATTTATTGAAGTCGCTGAAAATTTTTTTGCGAAACTGTTTGATAAAATATTTAAACAAGATAGTAATGGTTTATAAAATGGATGACTTTTAATAATATCGTTTGGAGAAGAAATATAGTCTTTCATTTTTATTATTAAATAATCAGCTAAAACTAAAAACTTTTAAAACTCCTTGTGATCCTCCCACAACAAGACTTTTAGAGTCTAATTTTTATAGAAAAAAAAAAAAAATTACCAATCCAGTCCACACACAGTAATTTATTGAATGTCACTGGTACCTATACACAAATCGAATAAGGTTATCTATATATTTTTTTTTTTAGTTAATTAGCTCAATACTCTTTTTTGACGTATTAAATGCAACGAATTACCGAGTCAACAAATTTTTGTTCCATCCTTATATCCATTATTTTGAGGAATCCGTCATGAGAAGCACTTGCAATTAAAATATCATTACTATGATTCCATTTAATTGAAGAAACGACTCTAAAATTAAACCAATAGCAAAGTTTGTGGTACCTTTTATGAGAAGAGCATTTAGTTTGTTTTCTGATATTTTTCGACTCTTTTTGCTCCCTTAAATCCCACAAATAGAGACCACTAAGAACTTTCAGAAATAATTTAAATTTACCCGTCATCATGTCCACTCATTAAAAATGGTTTATTTGGGCAACACGTCAACGCCGTCGTACACTATTTATTAATTCAATAATAAGAAGCACTGAAAATACCTTCGAGACAGGCCAGTGCTGTATTAATTGATTTGAAAACATATCCCAAACGCTCACTATGTTGTCTTCTCCAACAGAATATAAAGATTTGCCCAAGTTTGAATTCAAATTATTAAAACAAAGAGCCTTAAATGACCATAAAAGTGTATTAATAGTAGTTGTAATAACTATAGTCACACTTACCGTTATCTTATCTTTATGAATTTTCATTTGAAATTTAGAACAGACAATAGGATTACTTGGAATAAAACTTAATGGCTCTGTCTAATTTTCTCATTAACTCTATTAAACTAACATCCCAGTATAGAATATCTCCTGAATTTGTTCCTGATATGTAAAACTTTTTTTCAAATAGTGGTGTAACGCAAGTATTTTGAGTCTCGCTGTGTTAACATATATGATATAAATTAATTACTTTCCACTTTGCGCATATTTTGATGCAAAATCATTCTTGTCTAAAGCTTCAAAATGTATCTAAATAGAATTATTTAAATCTTGCTATTTCTTGAATAAATTTTGTTGTGAAAATGTGTATAATTGAAAACAAAAATTACCTCTCCAGAGTTTAAAGTGTAGCAAAGATTTACAAACTTTTCATATTTGCAATGATCTCTAAGAAACTGATATAATTAATACAACTTCTTATATCAAATTAATGATTATCAAATTATTTTTCTTACACTGACACACATGTAATAGGGTTCTCAGCTTTTTTTAAAGACTGAGTTTTTGTAAAAAGATTTTCAGCTTTATCTAGCGATTGAGATTTTATTAAGGGGCTTCTTATTTTTTGAAATTTACCTAATGATTCAGTTTTTTGGTTTCAAGTTACTATAGATTGATATATAACCGTCATCTTGACCAGTTATGATAAAGGATTCATCTCGATGAATCAGAGATTTGACTGAAAATATCCAATTATTATTTGTACTCAAGTCAGTTGACAGTAAAGCACTTGAACTTTCTTCAAAAAAGATTGTTAGCGTGAGCTCACTAGCTAGATGTAACTTTTTTAGCAAACTAAAAAATTTAGCTTATTTTAAGCTTAAAGTAACAACTTAAAGACACTAACCAGTCTACTGTAGTTTCCAAATATGTTTTAGATGAAGGGGTGTGGTTTTCGTTTATATAAAAAAAATTATAAGAAGCAAGTTTTGAATCATTGAGTAATTGGTTTAATAAGCCTGACAATTCTTCACGATTTGTCTTGGTGGGAACGATTATATTTGGATTTTCTAATTTAATAATATTTTTAGCATGTAGAAGTCTGATTTCTATTTGATAGCTCATGTAACTATAAATTTTGACTATAGTTTGAAAAAATTATTGTAAAGAGGCACAACCTCTTTTTCTGTAGCAATGAACAATTAAGAAATGTACTAATTACATAAAGAGCGAATTAACCTTATTTTTCAAACGTCTAAAATACTATAATTTCGTAAAAGTTTTTCACAACTTCTGTTGCAAAAATGAAAAAAAAAGTCAAACTTTTTTTAAGGATGTATTCTTTTTGACATAAAAATCTTGATATGATTTGTGTATTGTTTATTGGCTAACAAAGCATTGTTCAGAGTTTGACATCTTAATAAGTTGTTGTTCCAATATATCCAAATATTACTGTTTTGTTTATGATAAAAATTTCACTTACTGATCAATTGTATTTGCTAATACTTCAACTGAATCATTTTGGACTCGATTGAACAATTTTTCAACCTAATAAGTTTAATTTTTACAGTTTGATTAATTACAAGATTTGAAAGTGATAACCGAAAAACAGGTAAGGCTATTTGAGACTGGCAAATTAAAGAAGATAGGATCAATTTTTCCGGTTTCTTATTTTCAAAATAACGGTATACGGCACTCAAATTGTCTATGACCCCTGTTGAACTACCGTTTGTATATAGAGTCTTATTACCCTTGTGACCAAATTGATTAGGTTTTAGATCAGCGTCATCATCAAAATAGTGATCCACTTCAAATAAAATGTAAGGTATGTTGAGCAGCAATTGCTCTGTTGCATCAAATAACCAATCGAATTCTACCTGATTTATCATTGGATAATCTAGTATTTTATGATAGAAAAATTTATACACTAAAACACTTACACAAATATTTTCTTTTTCGATTAGATGAATTGTAAAGCCTATTAAAAATAATTGCGAGAGCGCCGAAAAATTAGTTCTATACTGTGATAAGCAATGTTTCATAATTTCTAGTATCTTGTCTTTCAATGAAACAGGGATATCGGAATAGATATTGTTTAAGCATATTAACATTTTGCGGATCAAGTTTGAATCATGTACGATGTATTTCAATATTCTAATTAAAACATTTATGAAAGTATAATTTGTACTTCAATAAAAAATTTACAAGATAATCAATTATTTGGGTTTTCGATTTTATGAAGTCTCTATAATTTCCATATACTGAACTTTTTAGCAATTGAGTACAACAAATGATTACCTTAGATCCAAATCTTTAACCAAACTTTGTTTAGTATTCTCATTAATTCCTAAAAGTTTCATTTCTTTTGCAATACAAATCTAAAGAAAGAAAAAAAATTAAATCTAATATTGTATTAGGACAATATAAATCAGTAGTTTATAATGACTCACTTCAAGCTCGGAGAAATTTATTTCTGACAACAGCTGAAACAAGTTAGTGTTAAACAACAATAATGAACCAAAATATTTGCTTGCTTGAAAATTATTTAGACATTTGATTATATTAGATAAAGAATTTAAAGAGGGATCAAATTTCATTATGTTCGAAAGACACACGTATATTTTATTTGATGCAGACTCCGTGGAAATCTTTGGATTATCAATGCAAATCAAAGCCTCGGGGTTAATGCATAGAAGCTTCAAGCTTCCTTCAATCAAGGCGTTGTTGTTCATTTTGTACGGTAAAGAGTTTAATTGATCACAAAAAATTGCAGCTATCATATTCGGAGTGTACAATAATCTTTCATTGAGAATTCTTAAGAACCGCTTGTAATATTGGTATATTTTGATTTCAAAGGAGAGTTTTCCAGATATTTTACAGTTAACTTTTTGACTTAATTTATCGGTTTGAGACTCCGCTGAAGAATCAATTTATTAAAATAAAGAATAGTTCAGTGATACAAAACTTACTTGGCATGCAGGTTTTGAACAATGACGCCAAAGAAAGCAAAGCTATCGAAGAAATATGATGTGACCTTTTAATTTCATCAAGTTTATTGAATTGATAAGGAATTTTTTCAGTGACCTTGAGCAAAAAAGAAAAAAGTTGATGGTTTGTAATAGGATCTTTCGATATTTGTCTTGCAACTTGAATAATAGTTTTGATTTTCACCACTTGATGCAATTGAGATTGAGCTTTCTTTTTCTTTTTTATGCTTTTTTGGATTAGGGGTTTTTTTTCCTGTAATTTGTTTTCAATCGGAGTAATTAGTTTTAAGGACTTTGAACTTTTTTCAAATTTCGATAATCCATCAATTGAAACAATAGGAAGCTTGGTCAATTTTTTCGCATCAACCGACCAATTTTTTTGAACTCGAGGAGTTTTTTCATATATCTCCGCACAATTGTTATTCATGAAAACTTCACTTATTTAGAGTTAATCCATAATGCAAAAATAAAATATTATAAGGAGTTATATAATAATACCCAATTTATAGCTTATAGGCTTTGTCAGATAATTTTATATGAAAAATAAATTTTATGAATATCTAGCTTTTTTATTATATTTGTTTTTTTATATATTCATATTTAGTCTGGACAGGTTGATCTTTAGTAACGCAACTTTTTCCTTTTTTCCTGAAATCAAGCAATTAAAAGTTATTTTGCTGAATATTAGAAATGATTAAATTTGAATTCTTTAAATTTGTTAATGCAGAGATTAATCAGCAAATCTTACTTTAGTATCAATAAATTTAATTCATTGATCATAACACTTAACCTTATGACGAACAGCCATAAAATACACCCGAATAAGCAAATCCAGAAATTTCTTTCTGAACGCCACTCTAATCCTTGAATTCGATTTTGTAAATCAAGGTTCGAGTCTGGCCGCTGCTTTAGAATCTGAAGACGGTCACGTTGGCGATTTATCATCTAGAATTGTGTATTTTTTTTTGTTCAAAAAACGTACATATATTTCAGAAGCTAATTTAAATATCATAATCATCAAAAAAATTGTATGTATTCGCAATTTTTTCTTTGAAATACTTATTGAGACCTACCCCGTCACATCATTGCTGAAGTATACATTACTTGACTTAACTTGATTGCAAAAGATTGCAATTGTTTGATATTGGAAAGCAACAACACTAACAGTGTTAATGCAATTCCTGGAACAATATAAGCTATAAATATCATTGTGACTGTTCCTAGTTTAATATATTTATAAATTTCATAAATAAATCTAAATAAAATTCAGTGTGAATAGTTTAAAGTAAATCATCCGCACTATCAATAACATAGTGATTGCTCACTGATATAGGCGTTAGTTCTGAAGGAACGCGTTCTGGATTAATATTTTGAGTAAAGACGGGGATTGGTTGTTCAGTGTTACAAGATGGAGGATTTTTAGCATCCAAAAAGGTTGTGTGGTTATCAACATTATTATTACTATTATAATTATTTTCGCGCTGAGAATACTCGTGAAAAAACATGTTGTGATACATCAAAGATTTTTGGTTAAAAAATGTGCGTCCGGTAGAGTGTGTCTGATTATTTTGACTTAAGCAGAGACCAGAACATGTATGAAGTTCTTCTTGAGGATTTATTGAAATTACTACTTCAATAAATTCATTACACCTGACTTATATCAAATTTAAAAATATGATTACATTGGGCAATTATAAGTTTTAGATTCACTTAAAACTTTGACGCAATTCAAACACATAAGATGGAAGCACGGCTCTAACCGAGCTTTCAACTCCATTGGAAGGGAACAGGATCTGCAAATTAACGAGTTAAATGTGCTGTTCTGGATATTTGATTGCTTCATAAGACAGTTGGCAAGATTATCCTGTATGATATTACTTTGTAGGTGAGTTGTATCTTTTCCATGGTAATTGGAATATGTTGAATTATGCCATGGAGTTGAAAAATCTTTTTTGCCCTGCGAGTGTGCCGGGTAGTTGACATAATATATTGGTTTCTGACGCATATAAGTACACTACTTTAAAATAGATTGAATTTCGACATGTGTATAGCTCAAGATAGGATTAATGTGTATTAATTAGTCTAAAGCTGATTTGACTACTTGTTAACAGATAATATTTGAGAACCGTTTTTTTACATAATTAAATTATACGTCTATTCTATTCAAAATAATAAATTAAAATTTAGAAAGATTATGTGTTCAAGTGACAAAAATACTGATTTTAAAGCCCATGAGTGTTTGTGCTCAGGTCCAAAAGACATCTGCGACGATGACATGTTTGTTACGAATAAATTTTCCGAAACTGAAGCACGTTATTTTATGTCTATTCTTCAAGCTATAAAATCATACCAGATTGATAATATGGAAGAAGTTGCTCGCATGGAACAGAACTTTCATTCATTGTATGATTATGACAAAGAAGTTTTATTGGAAAACATAGAATCTCGTATTCAAAAAATTAAAGATGCTATTGATGCAAACCAAAAATTCTTGAATGTATTGATAGAAAGCCAAGAAGTTTTTAAAGATACAGAACCTAACTCAAAACAACATTTATTACCTGGCACTAAAGGGTCTCAATTAAATTGTTCATCATATCATGAAAAATCTATTCAATCAAAAACATCTGAAACTGTACAAACAGCAGAAACTCGTTATACTCGTGATACACTACCATCTGTAAGAGCACGTAATGCATCCAAAGTGAGGAGCACACTTAGACAATTTGTTCGGGATTGGAGTAAAGAGGTAAATTTATATATATATTCAAAGTAAAATTTTTCATAGAGTTTTTGCTTGTTTGGTTTTTATTTTCGTGTAAAAGTTAATTTTAAAGTTCACATTTTTAGGGAAAAGCAGAACGTGATGCTTCATATATTCCACTTTTGGACGATTTAGATCAGTATCTAAATTTAGAAGAATATTTAAAACTTAACGATCAGCCTCCCTGGTATGGCAAATTTTTAATATCAGTTTACAGTGTCTTGTGCCCAGGAAGTGGATTAGGCAGATTAGCTTTGGAAATAGCAAAAAAGGGTTATAAATGCCAAGGAAATGAGTTTTCATATTTTATGTTGCTAGGTTGAACGGTCATGTGTGTAAATTTTTTAAGGTTCTAATTTGATGCTAAATTATAATGTAAAACCTTTTTTGTGGACAATTTATCCACATTGTTTGTATACGTCAAATCGGTAAGTCTTAAAGTTTCGATGAATTTTAGATGGAACAAAGATGACCATTTGCAGGCAATAAAAATACCTGATATAAATCCTTCAGACTTTTTGTGCTCTCGTGATTTTTCTGTCTGTGCCGGTGATTTTGTTGAAGTATATAACTAGTAGAAAATACTTTTGTCAGGTATACCAAAATCAAAAAGAAGAGTGGGATGCAGTTATAACGTGTTTTTTTCTTGATACAGCCAAAAATATAATTTCCTACATAAGAACTATAGCAACAGCATTGAAACCAGGTGGAGTTTGGGCTAATTTAGGGCCCTTATTATATCATTTTGCTGATTCTCGAGATCATTTCTCCATAGAACTTTCATGGGAAGAACTTCGACATAGTATGTTGAAGAAATTTTTAAAATTTGTATATAGTTATATCAAAATATTTCAATATAGTTAAAGAGGAGATAAAAGATGCGGCATACACAACAAATGCCAAATCTCTCATGGAGGTAAGCCTAATATATTTTAAACTCAAATCGACAGGTTCAATATCATTGTATTCACTTTGTAGCATTAAGGAACAATAATGTTATGGAAGATTTTCATTATATAGCTGATTAATAAAATTAAGAAAAAATTTATTTTAGTCTTTAATAAATTTTATGCTATAAGTTATTTAATTTAATTCATTCAGTAATTAATATTTTTGTCGTCTAATTCCTGTAACCATACATATATATATATATGTATATATATATGCGTATAATAATTAATTTTTGGATCTGAACCTACTAATTTTTGAAAACAATAACAAGAATTTTAGAGCAAACCACCCTGTTTTGTGGCGATACACAAAATTTTACAACATTGTTCATATTAACAAAATTTTATGATATGGTCTTTTTCGTAAATCGGTAACTTTAGCTTAAATGGAACACTAATTTATCTATGAGAGGCAAGTTATAGGTATATTAATTACTATAAAAGATAGATTATAAAAACTTTGTAAATAAAACTATTATTCCGTCAAATAAAATCGTTAATTCAGTAACTTATATGTATGATAAGGGTGAGGCAATCAAAAATTTTGATAAAGTTATAATTAGATCAATATTCAACAATACCACCGTCAAACATTTATTCACCAATTAATTCCTGCTTATCGCCTGAATCTTCAATGACTCCTATAAATTCATTAAACTTGAATTCGAGGACACAAAAAAACCAGTCAAATATAATTGAATCTTCTGCTCACCTATACGAATGCAAAAACGTGTCAGACGATTATTCAAGACAATTTTTATTGAAACCCTACTTGTCCGAAAGACTGCCGACTAAAAAAGCGGTTATAGTTGGCTTGAATTATGTTTTGACTCCAGATATATTATTGCGCGGCGGCTGTAATGACGCAATTGCCACAGCATTGACACTTGTTAATTTATGCGATTTTGCACCTGAAAATATCATTTTGCTTATTGATAGTTTTCCGAATAGTTGCTACTCAACTTTAGTTTCTTCAAAATCTGAACAATCTGGAAAATTTATATCCTGGAAAGATCGTCAGCCTTCTAGAAGAAATATATTATTGTAACATACTGCAACTTTAATTGCAAATTTTAGAGCTTTAAATTGGTTGAGATCAGAAACCATTCCGGGAGACGTCCTTTTTTTTTATTTTGCTGGTCATGGTATTCAAGTTGATGATATGTCTGGTTGGGAAGGCGAGGGTTACGACGAAGCGATTTTGCCAATGGATTTCTATGGCGAGGAAGTAAACGCTATAACAGCAGTAATGATTCGAAATGTAAGATACGATGAGTTAAGTTAGTAAATTAATATCCATTTTTTCTAATTTCAAACGCTTGATGCCTTAGATATTATTAAATGTTTCGAATGATGTTCAAATAACTATAGTTCTTGATTGTAATGGTGGCCAAACTATGCTGGATCCCACAGGCACAGGAAAATGGAGTTACATTAAAGGAGTCAAGCAAAGAGGTGTTTGGCCTTTGATAACCGACGCAACGGATAAAATGGCTAGTATGTTCATAATCTGTTTGTAAATAAATATAGGAGCAATTTATGATTCTACACCTTGGACGGACAAAGGTACGTGTATGCTTCATAACTTTTTTATTATCAGCAATGAAACGAAGAGGAGCTCGGCCAAGGTTTGTTCCTGGAGTTGACGTCAACAGTACACAAGAATTACTTGATCCTACATTACAAAAAGTAAAGCAAGCAGTCTGGGATTTTTAATAGACTTTTTAGGCCAATACTGCTACGACTAGTAAAGTTAGAGGTTTTATGTTTGCTGCAGCCCGTAAATAAATCTACTTAAAATTAAATTTATAGCTTGGTCGCAATGTGCAATTGAAGCAAAAATGAGTGCAATAAAAATAGTCGCTGTATCATCTGACGGAAAAATCGTTTCAAATCTTCAAGATTCTAAGCAGTCTGCATATCACGGTATTTCTGTCAGTTATTTTAAATTATTTAGGGACATTTACATGGTGTTTTATAAATGCTTTAATTGACTTGATAGTGAATAGTATATTAGAAACAAGTTCTAAAAAAGTTACCTTTAAGCGTTTGATTAAAGAAGTCGAGTATAGAATTAATTTATGTCGCACATCGGAGAAAGGGTTGCCTAAATTAAATCAAAAACCGGAATTGACGTTTTATCGTTCAGGAGGAAGTGATTGCTCTGATTTCATATTTTGGCCGTTCGGTGGATCCAGAGCTGATGTGCCTTATTCATTTAATAGGAGACAATGTAATGTTTGCTTCAAGTAAATTATTTATTAAATTAAATCAACATATAAGATAAAATAATTTATAGTTAATGTACTTAAATGTTTAAATTTAGCTTCTTGGCCTTGGATTGTTCAAGAACAACAGTTTTTATCTACTTGGGAGGCTGAAGAGCAACTTAGATGTGCTAGTGAGAACAAAAGGCGAAACGATCCTACATTTCACCAATACAACAAATCGAATGGAATGCTAACTGGTAAAAATGTTAGTGGTACTCATTTAGTAAATTCCCATGTTGACTTAGATAAAGTAAGTAAAATGATAGTATTTTTGCGACTACTAAAGGTTCAGCGTTGCTACATTCACCCTCTAAACTCACAATACGTTAAAGTAAAAAAGCGAATAGTACGAAATAAATTATAGAATTTAAACAATCATAATATATTGCCTGATGTGATATGCCGTTCGCAAAAAAATTTTGATAGTATTCAAAGAAATGTTGTTTTACACAAGGAAAATTATCCCTCTTTAAAGCCAAATATGATGTTTTATAACTCCCATCCTGAATGTATCTCTCAATCATTTAATTACAAAGTTGCATAATCATCGAAATTTTTCGACAATAATTAAGTAATCTATTCTAGCTTGTATTTTTTTTTTTGTATATATATATATAAATATATATTTACATAAATCTGAATTATTTAATGGGTTCGATCGCAAAGCATATATTGATATAAACAAAAAAAATCTAATTTATATATTTTTCAAAATTTCATTTGTTAACTTTGCCAATAGTTCACTATTATTAGCCGGGAAACGAGCTTGAGCACAAACTTTTGACCCGCTTCCAGACCCACAGCTGGATTTTGATATAATTTGTGCCACTAAGTCAGAAGCATTCCAAATTTCAGATCTAGAATCACAGAGTAATGCTGTTTCAGATTTCATTTCAGAAATAATCACTAAAATTTTAGGATTTTTCGAATTATTTTTGTAAATTGTTGAAATTAATGATTTCATAGCTTTAAAATTTCCTTTTAGTTCATTAGCAACAATGGCAGAAGCAAGAAAATCAGAATTTTGCCAATCTTTTCCTATTTTGTTTGCTAAAAATTTTAACTCTTTAGCTTCATTTTTTTCCGCTGCTACCTGCAAATTAAATTTATTTTAATCAGAAATCGTACATTTTTTTTTATTATAGTCTCAACCAGACTCTGTAACTTTCTTTTTTCAAGAATTGGAATACTTTCTTTTCCATTTTTTATTTTATCACGAACTCTTTCCCATTCCTCTATGTTTTCGTGTATACCATGTTTCTCAAAATGTAGTAATTTATCTAATAATTTTTTCGTAAACTAAAGATTTTCATATATAATAAATCTATACTAAAATCTCACCAGTTTGCTTCTTAGAGCTTCAAGTCCTGTGGTTAGTGCAATTCTACGAACTCCTTTAGAAATTCCCTCTTCATAATACATGATAAAATCCTAAATTTAATTTTGCAATAAATTATTTTACATCTAGAATCCCACATGAATTGACATGAGTACCACCACAAAGCTCTGCAGAGGTAGTAAATCCGTCTGTTTTTTGTTCTTCAAACGCTTCAAAAGGAGCAGCAACTGATACAAATCGAACTGTTTGAGGATAAAATTCTGTAAATAAAGCTCGAAGACCTTCAATTTTGTTTGCAGAATCTAAATTAACGGTTGTCATATAAACCGGTGAGTCATTTTGAATAAATGAAGTGACACATGCGTATATCTGTTCAATTTCATTTTCTTCCAAAGGTTTAGAGGCAGTGAAATCTAAACGAGCTCTATTAGGTTCTACTATCGATCCTCTTTGATCACAATGACTACCAAGAACCTGTAATATTATTATTAAGTTTTAAGATTACCTTTCTTAATGCATAGTTCAACAAATGAACTGCTGTATGATTTTTAGCAATATGACTACGGCGTTCGTAATTGACTTCACATAATACGCTCATTCCTGTCTAAATAAAGAAATTATGTAAAGAAAAAATCAAAAGATTACCTGAATAGGAATATTTAACTGACAAATGTGAACTACGTAAGATCCAATTTTTTTTACGTTTTCGACATTAATTCTTTTGTTATCTTCAATAATATAGATTGAGCCTGTGTCAGCAACTTGACCTCCACATTCTGCGTAAAACGAGGTTTTGTCTAGAATGACCCCGATAGTTCCGGAAACAGCAAGTTTTTTATGAAAACAGCCTTCGAACCATATAGCTTTAATTTCCGCTTGTATACGAACTCCAGAATTTTTTGCGGGTTCCCATTGATATTTAAAAATATCATCAGTAACTTCTATCCCAGATAATTCTTCTAAACGTTCAGGAGGTATAGAAAATTCTTTATCCTTGAATTTATTGTTTTCCGAAACCGTTCTGTGTGTCTTTGATCTAATAAATAAATAACATAAAAGAAAACAAACGCTAATTCAAATTCTTCAAGATTCACAGTCATGCCCATTTCTTTTGCCATTAATTCTGTAAGATCTAGCGGAAAACCATAAGTTGAGTATAATTGGAAGGCAACTGTTCCAGGAAGTATCGTTAATTTTCCATCATTTTTACATAAAATTTTTTCAGCAGTTTTATTAAATAAAAAAACACCCTAATCAACATTGCTCAGTATCAAACATACTTTATCTAATGTCAAGCTAAATAGCTCTTCTTCAGACTGAATAACATTTTTTATTTCACACATATGAGATTGAATCTCAGGGTACTCATGACCCAATATAGTGCCAACAGAATCTACAAGTTTGTATAACCACGAGGCACAGGTTGCATTCATAATTTGCCTTCCATATCTTGCAGCACGTCTGATTATTCGCCGTAAAACATGTCTAAAACAAAAAACTGCTATTAATTTAATATTAGTTTGTAAAAAATATTAATGAAAGTTTGACAGATTACCCTCTTCCTTCATTGCTTGGATATATTCCATCTGCAATACCAACAACAAGAGTTCGAATATGATCTGATATAACTCGGTATGCAGTATCTATATTATCAATATCATCTTTACCCACCTGAACATATAAATTATTATAAGTAATTATTGCCGCAATTGATAGAAGTAATAATTATATTACCAAGCCTTGGTATGGTCTTAATCCGATTACAAGATCATTTATTTTTGAAATGATAGGTATGAAAAGGTCAGTATCGTAATTGCTTGATTTATTTTGAATAATCGATACAATACGCTCCAATCCCATACCAGTATCAACACACAGCTTATTCAATTTATGCAATTTTTTGTCAGCACTTCTGTTGAATTGCATAAAAACTAAATTCCATATTTCTACTACATTACAATCATTTTTATTCAGCAAATGCTTTGCGTCTCTATTCCCGATTCTATCATAATGAATTTCAGAGCAAGGCCCACAAGGACCTGACTCCCCCATTTCCCAAAAATTGTCTTTAGCACCAAAAGGTAAAATCCTTTCTAAAGGTAAATATTGTGCCCAAATTTGTTTAGCCTCATAATCTGCCTCCACATCAATTAATGATGGGTCACCCCCAAAATACGTTACATAAATTCTATTTGAAAATTACGATTTCAAATTTTAATTTATACCTGTCTTTAGGAAGTTTCCAGACATTTATCAATAAATCCCAAGCCATGTCAATTGCTTCTTTTTTAAAATAATCTCCAAATGACCAGCTTCCAAGCATCTCAAAAAATGTATGATGATAAACGTCATAACCCACATCATCTAAATCATTGTGTTTTCCTCCAGCTCTTATACATTTTTGATAATTTACAGCCCTATCTATTTCAATCAATGGTGACCCGTGTTCTAAGCAATTCAGTATTTTAGGCTTAAATTGATTCATTCCAGCATTTATGAACAAAAGAGAGGGATCATTATGAGGTAAAACAGGTGAACTTGCCCAAAACTTGTGACCTTTTTCCTCAAAATACTTGACAAAACTTGAACGAACATATGCAGCAGAATTATTGTCACTCATTGTTACTGTCTGCTATTTTAAATTATTTAGTACTGTATTCATGTTATTTTCCGGATATTTCCAAATTAAAAAAAAAAAACTTAATTGAAGTGTTATTTAAACTAGTATAATTAATAAATCCTTTATTTAAATTAAACTAATTTTTATTCAAAATTACTATACCCTCGAGAGGAACGGTACAGTTTGGAAAAGAGTCAGAATTTCCCATTTCAATTCTATCAGTTTCGCTATATAAAACAGGTGTATTGTGAGTTTGAAATCCAGTAATTGTTTTTGGACAGCCCGCTTGGCCTGTTGTATCAACAGCCTATAATTATTTAAATTTATCAATTTAAATCTTACTTGTCCGATACGCACCACAACAGAAATCGGTTCCAGATTATTATCAACTGTTATTAAAGAATGTGTACGAGCGGCAAGAGCAAGAAAATATATTAAGTATGTATTTGACCTAAATTAGTGAAAACCACAATACAGCTACTTTTCAAGTGTATGGCGGAAATACAAAATGCTGTGGATGGCTATCAATAAAGAGGATAAAGATGTAATATTGATCAGATACCGATCACTTTGTAAAGGAGATAATGTCAATAAACCTTTTCCCATATATAATAAACCTTGCGAGATACGAACAAAATATAGTTTAGATTCATGTTGTTTATACAAATTTGCCAATTGTTGTAATAAATCCGCAATACGTGCATGATTTGTACCTAAACTAAATACAATTTTTTTTACTAATTACCAGCTCCCACTATGCCTAAAGCTATTATCGCAAGTGTGCAGACTTCATAATTTGGGTCGTGTGAAAGGCGCGACAATACGTCTATTATAACAGACTTAGGATTACTTGGTGAAAGTAAAGCTAACGCTAATGGAACTGCAGCTCGAACATGAGGTTTTCCGTACTGCAATAAGTGATCCAGCAATCTAAGAATCATATCCATGCCTCCAAAAATTTATATATGTAATAGTTGTACCTATGTTTTCCCCTAGTGCTATCAATGGTAAAGCTAAAACTGTCGATGCTGCTGGCATATTTGATAAATTCAAGTTTAAATCTTCTTTAATACTACTTGGCTGAGTTGAAAATTGATGCTCTGACTGAGGACAAAATTCAGTGCAATATTTCATAAACTTTTGAATCTAATTATATGATTAAATCATCACACTTTTACTTTTGACACGTCTCCAGAACCCGCAAAAGCAAACGCTTCTATGCATGAAATAGAATATTGAGCCATGGGATGATTTTTTATGGTAGACCTTTGAAGGTTATCAATAACATGTTCACAATCACTTTTTCTACAGAGTAATACAAGACCTAACGCTAAGCCAAAACAAAAATTTAAAGGATGAAGTTTTTTATTATCTAAAAAACGATCAATGATAGTTTGAGATAAAACTTCAATAGCAGATTCATTCGCAGTTGTTACAAAAGTCAATCCCAAAGCTATAGCCGAAAATGCGCTAACTTCAATTGGTAAGTTTAAATCCATTATAAGAGGTACAAATAACTCGAGAAATTCATCTTTTGGAACATTTGCGTAAGAAAAAGCTAATGATAATATTGCTCCTATTTTTTCGCTCAAACACTCACTCTCCTGTTTGAAAAATATATATTATCACAAACTAATTACAATGATATTTGCATAAAATGCGAGAGGATGAATTTTTTCAGCTAAGTCAGTAGATATCAAACCGCTTGCCATTAAAGCTCCTGTTTTGATGTATATATCATTTGAATTCAGATGTTTATTGATAATTTTAGAGCCATTCTCAATGTCCCATTTATAAATCAATCCTATTATAGGAAAGCAAAGCAATAAATTTACCTAATGAAGCTATCGCAATTAAAAGACTTTGCTCCTTATTCATGTGAATCCAATCATTTGTTATCAATAAATCACTCCCAAACCCCATATTCACAAAGCCGTTGACAATCGAAGATGTTACATTTTCCTTAACCATGAGTAGCATATTAGAAGTTGCTGTGAAAATATAAGATTTGTAACAATTACAATGACTTAAAGTGCGGGTTTTGTAAACATCTTCAGGAAGTTTTGGTTCAATTACTTCAAGCTCCTGAGTATATTATATATACTGCAATAATTTTTACTTTAGCAAGATATTTATAAAACTTGAGTATATGCTTATTTTCTATAATTGACGATAAAATAGTATCAGAGTTTGGGTTTAATTCTTGGGGGCTTAGAAGATAACATCTTATATCCATCAAAAAATAACAAAGCTGTATCTTTGATAGTTCATTATCGCATTTCTTGAAGATTTCCAGCAATTTTTCTTTGTCATTCAATTTAATTGCTACACGACCTGCTTCACACCACAATTTCTAATTAAGAATGATGAAAATTGCTATAACATACTAAATTCATTGATATATTGTACACAACAGTTAAAGCACATATATAATCATCAGGGATTGCTGTATAGTCTGCGTATGCCAACAAATACTGTGTGACTTTAGAATAATTACGGAGATCAGTATACTAAATGCGGTTTTTTTCGAGAAATCTCATACCTGAATGATATGTTCTACGTGTTTAAGTTCTATAAGTAAATCAATTGCATCTACTTCATTGCGATGTTGTATGTAAAAACCTATGATTTGAAAAACAATAAATAGCAGATCCTACATAATCAACAAATAAAAAAAAAATTCCAAATTAACTTACTTCAATTGAAAAAGAATCAGTGGTATCTGTGTTCACATGAGTTTCTTGTTTTGAAAAAAAGTTGTCTCGTCGTGACTCATATTCTGCTACAATTTGAGTGCTAATATATTGAAGATATTCGTGACCCCAGCTCGTCAAATCACTACAACAGCCTTCTAGAACGTATTTTAGAGACTTTCTTTCAGGATCCGAAAATGTAGAGCAAAGAACCGATAAAATAGTGGCCAGTTGTTTCTATCAATACTATTCAGAATAAAAATTGTATACTTTAATCGGATGTTTGCTTTCTAAGCTTTTGAAAACATTTTCCAGTTCTTCAAAATGCTGTCGCAAAACTTTCAACACTCTGGGAACTAAATATATTCAATTTTGTGAAAAAAACCATTACCTGAAACCATACTAGCAGTAGCTTCTTGCAAAAACTTTGCTAACTGATTCACTGATAGCAGAGAAATAGTTTCATTTTGGTCTTTAAGTCTTGTTATCAAAAGATCAATTTCGGATTGTATTTGATGGTCATTTTCAAGCTTGTAAAACAATAAATCAAAAAATGCAGTAATCACAAAACTTAACTATAGTTTCATAAAGTAAAAAATTCATGTTTAAAATACAACAAATTATACATATTCATACGTTTTCTAGCATTTCGGTATATTGTTTCTTTAATAATGAACACTTAATTATCTTCAGGTACGATCTGGCAATTAATCTTGTTCTTTCAGTAATAAATTTTTGGTTTAAGCTAAAGAATTTTAAGCAGTTATTGATTAGTCATAATGGGTAACAGCTAAAATTCATATTGTAATATTATAATAAATAAATAAGTGTAGTAAATTGTGTTGCTACGAGGCTAATTGTTTAAAATTTCAGTCTTTGCTAATTTATAGCGCAAATTATTTTTTTTTTTTATAATTTAGATGTTCAATATCCTTATACAATTAAAGTTGTAATTATAATTCGACAATTCTGTTACTCAATCTTTAATATTCAGGTTTGCCATATCTAGTCGTAAAGTATGAATTTTTCCAATAACGAAGTGGTAACAACAACGTAGTTTTTTGAGTATTTGCAGATAAAAATTCCACGAAGTTTTCGATTATTAGACGAATTAGAACGAGGGCAAAAAGGCCACGCAGCTGATGGCGTTTCCTATGGATTAGAAAATCCCGAAGATATTTCGTTAACTACGTGGAGCTGTACTATATGTGGTCCTCATTCTGTAACATAGTTTTATAATAAAAATTTAAATTAGACAGTATTTGAAAACCGAATTTATTCTTTAACATTAGAATGCGGTCCTAATTACCCTGATGAAGCTCCAAGTGTAAGATTTAACTCAAAAATTAACTTACCCTTTGTTGATTCACAAGGAAAGGTGAGAATCACAATATAAAGTTATAAATAGTTTTTTTCTGGATTAAATATTATATGATATAATTCTATATGTTATTTTATAGTTTTATTTCAAGAAGTTTATCAAATTTATATTTATAGGTTTCCAATAAGTGCGACTTTTTAAAAAAGTGGAATCATACTTGTACAATTGAATACATTTTAGTACATCTTCGCAATGAAATGACTTTTCCATCAAATAGAAAGTTACAACAACCGCCTGAAGGAGAACTCTATTGAAATGAATCCAAATGTGACTTTGTATATATAAAGATCAATTTTTTCTTGGTTTTTTCTTGGGTCTTAATTGATTCGAATGTCCGCATTTTCTTTTACGACAGTTAGTTGCTTTAGGTGGCAATCTAGCATAGCATTTTCTACATATCATTTTTTCACAATTGAACTTTTTGGCTAGTTGCATTAATGATGGCTCTATGGTTCCACCAAAAAGTCTGCAAACTAGATTTAAAGTGGCAAATTCTTTTATTTTATAATTTTTGAGTGGTAAATTATCTTCTTCTAAAATTATGCCATTGAAATACAACACAAGATCATCAACTGGAATCAATTCATTAGCAGAAATTCTTGTTTTGAGTTCACTGAGTGATTCGTTCAAACTTGCTTCATACACAGCCACTTGGTTGGCTAGATTTCGTAAAAATATTTGCATTGCCGAAAAATATAGGAAAGTCTGTAAAGTGTCACTTGGGACAGAAAAACACTAAATTTTATATATGATTTAAATTACAACATAATTTAATTTCTAATAGATTACTAAATTTATATATATATATATATTATACTTCAAGCAGCTAAGGAACGTAGTAAAAACAAGCAGCTATTGTATTTTTGAACATCAACAAAAACTGGTAATTCTCCATATACTTCTATTAGCGTTTTCGCCTTCATCTGTTTAAATAGGTCTTAGCCATACTTTATTACCCGCACAGATTCTGTCGATTCTAATTCTGGTAAGAACAGCCCTCCTACTCTTGCTCTCAAACACTGAGCAGCAATGTCGACAAGTCTCGGTATCATGTAAATTAAATCAGAGTTTTTCCACTTATTAACTAATTGCGTATTTGGAAAAAACCTAAGTAGTCATAACAAATTATTATTCAGTTACTGCTCTTCAATCATACGTTCCCATACATGTTTATACTGATGTACGCTTGCTGCTTCAAACAACGAAGCTACCTTTTGTGCAGATTGCAACACAGTAAATAATGATGCAAAATCGTCAGACTATTATAAACTGAATTTTAAACAAAAACCATTACATGTGTGTCGAGAGATTGATTTTCAATAATTCTGTAAATTTTTTTTGCAATTTGTTGATTCAATAATTGAGACTGTGTTGACTGAGTGGAATGTGGAAATATAGTAGGTGAACAAAATGTTTTAATTAAATATTCTATGTAAATTTTTTTTTTATTTTTCTTTACGTATGGCTAATTTATCTTGCGATATCAAATAGGAATAGATTGTTGCAGGAACGAATAGTTTTTTACTTGCAGCGGATTCTGAGAGGGAGGATACAATATGCACAAAATCCTGAAATATAAAAATGGCCCATTGATAACATCAAAAGAATTTTGAAGATTTAATTAACCTACTGAGTGAGCTCTTTCACGATGCTTGGATTTATCTTGATACTCATCGCTCCAATCATCCGCAATAAGAGCTTGAAAAAGAAGACCTCCTCGACATTCTCCATTCGATGTGACATATCCAATAACATCATCGGATTCTTTTTGAATTGTGAATAATTCTGTTTTACATTGATTAAGTAAATACGACAATATCGACGGCCGGCAGCTATACGGCAATAACTACATTAATTATCATATTGATATTATAACAAGTGCTCCTGCAGTATTTTTTATCTATTACCTCACACAGTTGTACGATAACTGTTGTAGATGTATTGTTCAAATATTTCTTGAAAGCTGAAGCCAGTGTTTCAAAACCAACAAATTTGTTTAAATTCGAAAAATTTGTTGCTACAATGCTTTGTTCTGAACCTGTTATTCCATGTTGAGCTAAGTATACTAAACAGTATATACAAAAAGGCTGGTTTTCATATAAACCTAGATTTATAAACTTACTATTAAATCAGGGCGTGATTTAGCTAACCATTCCAAACCAACAGAAGGGGCGATAACTAAAATAGAAATTTTTACAAAGGCTAGGCTTGAATTATGTTCTGCTTCAAAATGATGTGGTCCAGAATCTAAAATTTTTTTTTGCAATTGAGCTATATCATCAAGTAATTGTATTTGAGGTTTTGATGCCGACAATGTCAGATGATACCATATGAAATCGTCAACAGTTGCATTCTAAAAATTGAGATTTTCAGAGCAATATTGGACTCAACTTACTGGCATTACGGTTTTTAAAGCAATGAAAGACTTATCACGCTGTATACACAATCCAAGAAGAATAGCTATGGGACTCATTCGAACTTCCTCCATTAAGTCAACCATGCGCTGAGTCAGCTTAGCTGTATCTTCTGCATATATTTCACTTGCATTTGTCACATTGTGCTCCCAGATCGCATCATGCTCAACCATATCACTTCTAGACGTAGCATGTAACCTCTGAGTCAGCAATTTACACATAATAATCAGTAATTCGGCTTCCTGAACATCGGTGAAAATTTTTTGATTAGAAAGAATCAATGCGATTAAAGAAGTTAATGCAGAAATGCAACCGCAACGAAAAGACCAATAAGCTAGTTGCCAGAAATGACTGGCTTCACTTAAAAAAATATTATTTCCAATTGTGCAAAATTGCTGCAAATGATCAAATAATTGATTATCCTGGAAAAAATGATTGAAATTTTTATTATTTGGTGTTTGGAGCTGATTGTATATTTGCCGACGACACAAATCTTCCAGACAACGTATTAAATTGTATGTTATTAGTTTTATATCATTAAAATCACTTCCTTTTTTTGTTTTTTTTCCACATAATCGTATTAAAATCTCCCAAATATCTTCACAAAACTCTTTTAAACTTTCGTCGACATTTTGTATACTCAATTGAACTAGCTCTTCAACTTTATCAGCTGTTTTTTCTTTTGTTAACTTTGTTAATTTCGTTATTATAAGACGATCAGTTGGTTTTATTGATACAACATTATGGAGATTTTGTAATTTAGATGTGGTTGACGGTCTATTAGAGTCTGAGCAAGATGTATAAACCCATGACAACGACTGATTTATGTGCTCGTCTATATTGCTCAAATAAGTTTTCCATTCATTATTTTCGCGATTCCATTGTCTTTTAGCCGAAATTTTCAAAACATTATTCATGCCAGAATTTATAAGATATCGCATTGTTGCGTGAGATCTAACTTTTAAATAGTACCATAAAGTATCTTGATTCGAAACAGATAGAATGTGCTGTGAAATGTCTAAATTTCCTTGCTTTATTTCATATGTTTCAAAAACATCAAAGTGAATTCCATCAACTTCCTTTTGAAGCTCTTGTATAGATGAGTCATAGTTTTCTTCGTTCTGAAGAGATATGCTTTTACACTCAGTCTCAACAAAATTTTTATGCTTTAGAATTGTATCATTGGCTTGTTCGTTTAGTGATATTAAATTATGTTTTATATAAGAGTTCAAGAATGAGTTAAATGTCATGACAACAAAAGCTTTGACAGCTTTTTAAAAACAAAATATGGGAAAAAAAAATCAAAAACAACTTACTCCAAATTTTTCAGTTCACCAGGAAACCTAATTATATAATATTTTGTTGTAAGTTCGCTTCTCTTTCATTAGTTTTCAATTTAAATAGCAAAATAATTATATAAATTAATCATAAAATTTGAGCGTATATTTCAACAATCTCCCATTTAAAGTGATTTAAATTGAGAAACAGGCAAAATCACATAACGCTTTAGTTAAGGTCTTTTTTCGAAATGTCAGTCTTGCGCAGTTATTTATGTTTGACGTTTCTCTGAAATTTTTTGCAGCCTGCTCTTAAACGTAGAGTTTTCCTTCTGAAATTTTTATTCAATATCTATCAAATTCGTACTTCAAGCTTTTTGATAATTTCATTTTTGTTAGCCTCATTAGCTTTTGAAAGCTCTAAAAGTTTGGTAAGTTCAGATATCTTTGTTTCTAGCTATAAAATTTTTATTTTACTATTATGTCTTACCACTAAATTCAAGTCCTGTGTTTCCTTCAAACATACATTTAAATTTTCAACTTTTTTTGTAATAGCTTCGTACTGTAAATTAAGTTTTCCAAAATCTAAATTACTATAATGAGCTCTTATTATTTACCCCTGGATGTGGAAGAATATAATTTTTGAATACGATTTCTATCCGTAACAACTATGTCAAGCTTAGTTTGTGCTTCAAGCAACTGGTTTTCAATGATTTTTATAGTTTCTGTATCATCAATATTTTTTAAAGATGTATTTTTTACAACCACCTATCCGCTTATGCTGATTAAGTTATTTTACATTGTTCAAATCTTCTGTAAGTTGTTTCTCTTGAGCTTGCAATAAATTGTTTTCCTTGGTTAAATTAATAATCTATATAATTTTAGGATAATTAGCTCGAACTTCATTATTTATAGTAAATAATACGATAAGTTTATTTAAATTTTGTAATCTTTTACATTTTCATCGTTTTTTTGTATTTGATTTTGAACAGATTCCTGAATTGGGATTGTCTTACTTTCATTCAGTCTAAAAATCAATACTTTATAATATTATAACATTACTCTTCATGTACTTTACAAGTTTTATGAGAAATGAGATCTTGATAAGCAGATATCGTATGAGAAATTTCATCTTCTAAACGTAGTTTTTCATCTGAAATACTATAATACTTCATACAAAAGTTGTCTAGCTTACCGATGACATTCAGCCTGAGATCTTGATAATGCTTTTTGTGTATTATAGAGAGTTTGTGTAATTTGATGAAATATTCCGAAAAAATCAGTTTTGGATTTTATGAGTTCAAGGATTAATTGATTTTTATTTAAACATAAGTCTTTTTGTTGAATATCTGAAATTTGTTGATCTGAAAAAGGTTATATGCAAAAAATTTAATTTTAAAGCTGAATGTCATATTTTTCAAATTACTACCTGCACATACTGATAAACATTTTAATAAAATAGAATTGCCAATCAATTGACGTGCTTGGAAACATCGCAAAGTTAAGACAATTAAATCTCGTTGATGTCTTGTTACTGCAGCTAATAAAACTCTTTCATTTGCATTGAACATCAACTATTAAATTTATTAATAGCACCTTAAATTACTTCAAAACGTGTCAAATCGTCATATCTCATAATAGCAATGGGATATGTATCTGTAAAACTACAACTCCATTTAGTTTGACTTGAATCTATTTTAACAATAAATGTTTTGGCGATCTAACCAATTGTAGGTGATATTAAAGAAACTTTTTCAGAAGTGATACTAAGCTTTGAATTTAAATCTTGATTGCATAAAGTTTCTTTCCTGACACATTTTATACACGCTTCATATATACAAAATCACAGTGAAATTAGCTCCATCACGAGCTAATATGTTGAATTTAAAATTATTTTTTGATTACATAAATATCCATCAATCGTATTTTTAGTTAAAGGTTCCAGCTCAAATGGACCAATTTCAGCCGTAGCAGAAAAGTCTGTTTGCTTGAATTAAATCTTTGTTTATTACTTTTTTTCTTATCTTTAACAGTTACTTGTATAATAGAACCTATATCATCAACAGATATAGGATATTCTCTAAAAATATATTTAATAGTACAGAAAATTACTCAGCTGCAACTTCTTTGATTAAAATACTATCTGTTAATAGCTTACGAGTCCATTGGAATATTGCGGTTGCAGAGTTGATTTTTGGAGTATTTATTGTGACAGCAATTTTACCAGCTGCGCTCCCTGAAGTAATATAATGTAAATTCATCACAGGATTGTTATCATTAGACAATTCTTCCTTTTTTACTAAAGCTAAACCGCAATTGAAAACTGATGGAGGATCTGGTGGAAATGATGAGGTTTGAGTCAATGAATTTAGATTAACGTTTAAATAATTTATTTTGTGGGCACTAGCTATGATAGTGGCAGCAGCTGCCTGAGCAACTGAATAAGCATTTTTAGAAATTTGCTGAGTTCCAATAAGTATATGTTTATTAAGTTGATCCATTTCTTGACAATTTTGTTTTCTCCTGAAATATCAGAAGATTAATTATTCTGAATTATTAAAAACTTTACAAATTTTATCAAAATTCATTTATTGTATTTATTTGAACTTCAATGATAAGATTAAAAACAGCATAAATACTTAAATAACTTGTTATTTTGAAGTTTAAGCAAAGAAATTTACATATAAAAAAAAATTATTTTGAGAACAGAGATATGAGTTTTTCACGAACTATGGGGTAATTATAACTAACTAATGGATCAACTCTATTAATGCCCTTCATACTATTGGTTAATTTGTTTGTTTGTTTCTATGTGTTTGATGGCTTTAGATATTTCTTCTGTACTTGCTCTAAATATTCCTTTTTTTGTAACTCGGATAATTTCAATATTTTGAAAGTTTTGCGTAGCTTCAATTACTTCGAACATAGCACCAATAATTAAATTAAAAGCTTCTTCGTACGTTGGAGTACTTACAATATGTTTCTCAAGATACTCTTGTACTGTTTTAGAACTTCTTCCTATTGCATGAGCTTTCCAAGAAGTAAGAATCCCGTGAGGCTCAGTTTGCAATAAACGAGGCTCTCCATCACTAGTGAAACCACCAATTAATGTACTTATGCCGAAAGGACGACGACCTCCCCGAATAGTATATTTTTGTTGTATATTAGCTATATGACGACCTATATAATCTATGCTTGGTTCAGATTCAGTATTTAGTCTATAACTTTGGCATTCAAGTCGAGCCATGTCGATTAATACACGAGCGTCTGCTTGTAATCCAGAAAAAGCTAACACAATTGTATTGTCCAATTGAGCTATCTTTTTAGCCGTTCTAGAATCTTGTAATTTTGCAGCAGCTCTTCTCTCTACACCAATCACTACAACATCTTTGCCGACTATTCCAGCGACACAAGTGCCTTTTTGAACAGCTTCTGCCGCATATTCAACTTGTAATAAGTGCCCATCAGGACTAAATACGGTTAAAGCACGATCATATCCACCTGACATAATGAATTATACTGTTTCAGGATTATCCGGAAAGAAAAAAGTACTTCTTTAAACTATCATTATAAAATATTAGTGTTATAATTTGTTTTAATTGATAAATAAATGCTAAAAAAAATATTAATGCTTATGTTACAAGAAAGCATGAACTTGAATTGCAAATTGTGTAATGGGTAAAACACAATACGTCGAAAGTTTATTGAAGTAAAAAATGCAAATAATATAAACTCACTAAAATAATAAGTAACCTTCTCACGTTTAAAGTTTCAGCGATTACTCATTACTATCAAAGAAATGCTTGCTTAAGTAAATTTAATTAAATTTTCAAATTGTTCCTACACATCCAGAAATTATGTGGCTGTCAAAACATTTATAGCTGAGGTATATCAAATTAACCCAAAACTTCAACTGTAAATTGGTTCTTTGTGATTAACACTCATAGCATAGTACTAAACAGTAAAATTGTGACGTGGTTCAATTTACTTCTTATTTTAATAGAATTAAACTGCAGCGGATTTACCTTGAAACCATTTCAATTTTTTTTTAAACAATTTTAAGTTTAAATATAGCTTGCAGTTTATTTGTTTGAACAAAGTTATAAAACTAGTATTATTTTGGTAAGAAGGTTTTTTTGCCTGGATACCTTTTTTCTGACAACGATCTTTCTGAAATTTAGATTATTTTTTGGTATTTTTTATTTATCAAAGCTGCTTTTTATTTAGAGTTTTAATTTAAACATTTTTGATAGCTTAAGTTTGATTTCTAAAATTTTCAAAAAATGGAATCAACTGTATATGATAGTATGCTTTCAGCAATATTAACAGAAACACCATTAACATCTATTCAAAAAAATTATATAGGAAAGGAAAATATAACTTTTCTGTCAACAAATGATAAAGAAGATTATGAGAATAAAGATAATGCCAAACAGAATTATTATTTAAAATATGATGGCAGAAATACTTATAGCAAAGAAAGTACCAACCAAAAAATTGATAATAAAATAGAAAAAGAACAACGATATGACGGAAATGATGTTAGCGAAATTGATGACAGCAAAATTGATGACAGCAAAATTGATGACAACAAAAATGAGGACAAAGAAAACGATAGCAAAGAAAGTAATGACAAAGAAACCGATGACAAAGAAAACGATGACAAAGAAACCGATGACAAAGAAAACGATGACAAAGAAAATGATGACACAGAAAATGATGAAAATGAAGATGATGAGAGTGAAGGTGATGACAATGAAAATGATGACAAAGATTTTTCTGATTTGGATGTGTTTAGTAACAATGGAAAAAGTATATATAAATTTATTTATTGATTCTAAATTACATATTATAATTAGTGTAACATACACTCATGATTGATCATATTAATTATACTGTGTAAATACTGAAAGTGTCAAATGAATATTTTGTTTTATTTCAGAAGCTTCAATAACTCTCAGGGAATTTTACGAAAAGGTTTGAAATTTATAACTAATTGTTTTTAGGATTATTCAGTCGAAAATGAAGAGGATGACGATGAGTCTTATGAACTATCTGAATCATCTGATAAACACGACGATTGTTATAACTTATCAAGCGATTCTTCCGTCGATTCAAATTTCGAGACAGATCAACAAGATTGTGCTTCAAACTGTGACTTTACATCAAATAAAAATAAGAAAAGAAAGTTATAAGTTATAGGTAATTGGATCAGGTGCATTGTAAATTTTGAAACAGGTGTCAATGTCAAACTTTGATTGGACACAAGCAATAGCTGCTATTATGGCAGAATCAAACGTAAAGTCAGCAGAATCAAATGTTTTAAATATTCTTGGGTTATTTATTCAGCGTAATATATAAGAAAAATATACATAGTCAATTTTTAAAAAAAAAAAACTCAGAAACTACAAAATTTACACCAATTTGAAAATAATAAAATAATAATTTTATTAAACTCAACGTTTTCTTAGAAACTGAATAATTGCAATGAATTTTGTTGACTGTAGTCAATTATTAATTTAATTACACTTATGTTTCAATTGTGTTTAAATAAAATAGTAACCATTTAAATTGCTGATTGTTTCTTATAACTAAATAAAGCGCATTTGTTCATGTGCTGTTAACTTTTAAAATTCATAATTTTTTATATAATTGCTTAGAAGAAGTTTATAATATATTACAAGACATTTTTGAGAATAAAGAAATTCAGGAAGTTTCTTTGGTTGATGCTGTAAATTTTTGCAAGAATTTTTTATCTACAAATCAATGTCACCCTCACGAATACAATGTAAAGTTAACTATTATAATTCACTATCAGAAATCAACAACAAGTTTGATAAATATCATAAATAACAAGACTTTTCCGGATGTTGCAGAGGATCCCTTACTGTGTTTCATATTGAACTTGTGTGCTCCAGTGTGGTCATTGGAAAATATAAAATAAATTTTAAATTTAAAGAATATAAGGAATAATGGCATATTTAGGTCTAATTATTGATAAAACAATACTTGATTTTGATACCTTTTATCGTCATAAAACTCTTTCTGATAATTTGCGTGTTTCTTTAAAGCCCATAAACTCATTTGTACCATGGCAATTATTGTAAACATAAAACCTTGTAGTTAATATAAATTTTTGAATATTGTTTTTACTTGTAAAACACATAATCAAACACGAATAAGTTATCCAAGATGCTAACTCCCACATATAATTGGCGCAAGAAACCCATTGAAAACCACATCCCTAAAATTTTTTTTTTCTAAACTGGTCAATTTACAGTAGGAAGCCCTCGCTGTTTAGTTCCTCTAGGCCTTAGTTGTCTCAAAATATAATGTGTCCGAAAGTTCAAAATCTCAAACACCTTTTTAATTAAGTCACAATCAAATTAGCATTACAATAAAACAAAATCCGAGAGCGTAAACATATAAAGGTGAATTATCAAAAGGAGCCTGATATCTAGGATGACATAAGAAATAGCTAATTGCAAAGGCACAAAAAAACCTGGTTCAATACATTGTTAATTGTGTAACGACAAATTAGTACCAGTAATGAGTGCAATTGATAGGCAATCTGATAAACGGCATTGTTGCGCTACTGAACCGATGAACAAATAAAGCTTCAAGCTCTCTTTTGACAAAATGTAGATTGAATAATAAAAAACCAACTCTGAAAATAATAAATACAAACAATGCTTACAGCTGAGTCAAATTCTTTGGTTTCAAAAAAATTAAATCTTCTTTAGAGTATAATAAATTAGGAAAATACCAAAATAAGGGCATAATAATCAAAGGCCCTAAGTATTCTAATACAAAAACTAAGCGCCAAGATATTTGCACTCCAAGATCTTTGAAATATATAATTGAACCGTCGTTTATGCCGTTTTCAATTAGCCCACCATCTCTTAAAGGTAATCCTTAGATCAATTAATCTATTTAAATATTACCTGTTTCTGTAGTGAAGCGTTGTCTTTCTGGGTAATAATGAACTACAAACATTTAGACTCTTTTTTGATAAATTACATTTTGTATAAAATACAGTTTTCAAATCATTTAAAGTAGAATCTTTGAGCAGCTCAACATCTCCAATGTACTTTCCTTGACGTTGTAAGATATGAAGTTTCATGTTAGACATCAGTAGTCATGGACCTTTAATTAAAATCAATATTCACAGAGTTAAGCTATATAAATCGGTCTACCAAGGTTGAATTAAGCTTAAAAAAAAACCAAAAAACCCCAGTAAATTATTCACAATCAGCTTGCGATTCTTGAATTATTACATATTCTCTAGAGGAACCAGCTAAACCAAATACATTTTTGTGTCTATAACCAATAGTAATTTGAATTACTCATACTTCAATTCGTAAAATCTTCGAGATTCTATTCTTACACTATTTAAAAAAGATCCATTGGTACTGTCTAAGTCTATCAAATAAGGCCTAGCAAACATATGTGACAGAAAGAAAATGTTAACACTCGTTAATTTTTTTTATCATATATAATAATAACTAACTTCACAGCAAAATCTCGAAATCTGAATTGTATGACAGCGTGCTGCTTTGAAATAGAAGAATGAAATAAAACTATATCACAGACTCTATGATCCGTCCCTAATAAATAAAAAGATGCCGGATGAAGATTGTAAGTCTCTAAATCATAAATTAAATAATCAAATAATGATTTACTTATATGATGCTGTCCTTTAAATACGTATAGTCGCCATAAATCACTCGGAGTCGAAGCATCTTGGGGTTCGCAATACTGAATCAATTATATAATACAACTATTATTTATACTTTTAATAAAACTTCATTTTTTGAATTTAAATTTTGATTTAATAATCCAGAAGGCTCAAAATTTGGAAGTTCAACTAAAATTGTTGGAAATAAATAGGATAAATACTTATTTTCTTGTTTGAATTTATGTTATTTGAATGATTTTTGTCGTATTTTACTGGTTTGGAGTATGGCTCATAATTTTTTTTTTCAGAGACATCCTAATTTTATAACTCATATATTAGATGTTTACATTCAGTTTTTTGTTTTGCTGTTTTATTTGTTCTTCTAACATACATATTATTGCAATCTTCTTATAATTTTACCTTTGGGTAACGTCATTATGCATTATTAATGTAAGAAATAAAAATCAATGTATTTTGTCATATGTTTCCGGTTCATTTAAATTCAAGTTAAAAAATATTCTATAAAAGAGTTAAATAATAAATTGTTAGTATTTTTGTTTTTTTCTATAATCTAAATGATTTAATTGAGATCTGCTGGTGATAGCATTATTACAAGAAGATTTATCTTTTGAATTAACTCTATCATCGACATTTAAGGATTCCCCATCACTTGTATCAAGATTTAGCTTAGAGTTATCGATTTCCCAAACCCATTGCGATCCATTCCAGTCGCAACTTACTGAACTGTCTGAATTAACCTTTCCACTTAATATCATTAAACTTAGCTCAGATACAATCACTCTATCGATATACCGTCTAACCGGCCTAGCACCGTATACTGGATCAAACGCGTCTTCCGCAATTTTTGTTACAGCTCTATCTGAAATGTATAATGAAATTCTTTTTTCTTCTAATCTAGACAGAACATCCGATATTTGTTGTCTAATTATTTGATTTAACGAGCTACTTTCAAGAGGTTTGAACATTACTATACTATCCAATCGATTGAGCAATTCTGGTTTAAAAACTTTTTGCACTTCTAACATAACGGCGTCTTCTGCAGCTTTATAAACTGCTGATAATTTGTTCGATTTATCTCGTACAAGCGCGGCTTCTAGTAAATATGATGCACCAAGATTTGATGTCATTATCACAATAGCATTAGTGAAATCTACAGTGTGGCCTTTAGAATCTGTCAATCGACCATCGTCTAACACTTGCAATAAAACATTCCATATACTAGAATGAGCCTTTTCAACTTCATCAAATAAAATTACACTATATGGATGACGTGAAACTTCTTCTGTTAATTGACCTCCATCATCATGTCCAATATAACCTGGTGGAGCACCGATAAGTTTTGCAACACTATGAGCTTCCATATACTCTGACATATCAAATCGAATCAGTCGATCTTGACTATCAAAAAGTTCACTTGCCAGAGCTTTACACAATTCTGTTTTTCCTACACCAGTAGGTCCCAAAAATAAGAAAGAACCGATAGGTAGTGTTCGTTTTGTCAGACCAGCTCCGTTACGTAAGACGGCTTGTGTTACAGCCCTAACAGCTTCCTCTTGATTGATTATTCGAGATTCAAGTCTTGATTGTAATTGTAATAATCGTTCACGCTCTGTTTTAGATAATTTTTGAATTGGAATTCCTGTCCATCTAGCCACAACTTCAGCTATTTGTTCGGGACCCACAGTATCTTTTGCTAAAGAAGCATCATTTTTGTCATGTTCCTCTAATAATTTTTTCAACCTTTCTTCTTTTCCTGGTAAAACATCATACTTCAGCTCAGCTGCTAATTCTGCGTTTCCTTCTCTTTCAGCTCTTTCTAATTTGACTTTTAAATCGTCAATTCTTTTTATCAAAGCACGCGTTTCATCTATGCGTTTTTTATCAGTTTCATACTGTAAAAGTAAAGGATTTAATTTTTCATCTATGTTAACAAGCTGCTCCTTAACCTTTTGAAGTCTTTTCCGCGATTCTGGATCTTTTTCTTTCTCTAAAGCTTTTGCATCCACTTCTAATTGAAATTTTTGTCTTTGAAATGAATCAATTTCTTCAGGAACACTTTCCATTTGGATTCTAACACTGGCGCATGCTTCATCCAAAAGATCAATAGCTTTATCTGGTAGAAATCTATTTGTAATGTAGCGATCTGCGAGTCGAGAAGCGGCGACAAGTGCTGTATCTAAAATACGAATGCCATCATGATGTGCTGAATATCTATCTTTAATACCACGAAGAATAGTAATTGTTGCGTCAACTGAAGGTTCGTAAACATGAACTTGTTGAAGTCTTCTTTCAAAAGCAGCATCTTTTTCGACATATTTCTTATATTCATTTATAGTAGTAGCTCCTATACAGCGCAACTCTCCCCGTGCAAGCATAGGTTTCAGCAGATTAGCAGCATCCATAGAACCTTCAGTTTTTCCCGCGCCTAATACCATGTGTATTTCATCAATAAATAATATAACTTTTCCTTCTGCTTGCTTTACTTCTTCCAAAACATCTTTCAAACGTTCTTCAAATTCTCCACGGTACTTCGCTCCAGAAATTAAAGCGAGAATATCTAAAGCAATTATTTTACATCGAAGATTTTCTGGTACGTCCCGAGCTACAATCCTTTGAGCCAAACCTTCAACTACTGCTGTTTTACCAACACCAGGTTCACCTATCAAAACTGGATTGTTTTTTGTTCTTCTGCAAAGAACTTGAATGACTCGTCTTACTTCATTCTCTCGCCCAATAACAGGATCCAACTTACCAGCTTCTGCTAAAGCTGTAATATCTGTGCCAAATTTGTTTAATACATCAAAATTAGCGTCTGCAGTCGGATTATCAACTTTTTTATTGCCGCGAATTTTTTTTATAGCTTCTTCCAAAGCTGTCACAGAATAACTTGAGTCTGAAAGTAATCGCTTGATTGAATTGCATTTTAATAAAGCAAGGAGCATGTGATCAAAAGATATAAAACTGTCACCCATTGAAGTTTTTATTTTTTCAACGGATTGAAATAAGCTTTGAGTTTGATGATTAGGTGGAAGCACTTCTGGAAGATTTTGCTGTTTAACAAATGAGCTCAACATTTTTTCCATGTCTCGTAATAAACTCGTTTTATCACCCGGTACTTGTTTGAATACTTGCTCAGTATAATCGTTAACTTCAAAAGCAGCAAACAAAATGTGCAGTGGGTCTAATTGATTGTGCTTCATTAACTGAGCTTTTTTTTGAGCTGCTATTAGCAGCTTAACCACCATGTCAGTCAAGTTTTCTAGCATTTTATAAATATAATAATATTTCGAATTTCGGTCCTAGGATAACTCTGTATATCTATAAACATCGTGTAATTATACGTTTATTTAAATATTCTTTGCATACAAATATACGTGGCTGAAACGTTATCAGGAGCCAATATATATTTGTTATAATAACAATAAAACTTATGATTGTTATTTTAAATGTTATACAAAATTAGTAAATTAGAACTTTAATTGCGATAAAGACCACAAGATTTTAAAGAATCAATGAAATCATTACAATCAATGAATTCAGCGCAGTTCGAAGATGACATTTCATAAGCGAGTAATAGTTTTTTTATTCCTATAGGCTCTTTGAGATGAGAACACACCTGAAAAATAATTGGAAACCCTATAATCACTTTTCTTATTTCAGAGTCCGGAAAATTTAAACGATCTTTTGATGCAATAGAAAGGAGATTATGAATTTGTTTTGAAGTGTTCAACAAAGGGATTTTTAAAGCGACATTAAATGAATCGTATATTCCAGAGTTCTGTTCATATATGAAAAGAAAAAAAAAATACTTGAATAAAATCTGAATCTGAAGATGTTCCCAGAACGAATAAGCGGTGACCAGATTTTCTAGGTGATTTTTGTATCATAACGAGAATTGTCTGGTTCTTTTTTAATACGAGCTCAATTTACTTGTAAAACTGCATTGGAAAATCTATTACCAAAAGGTGTAAAATCAACCAACCGCTCAATATTGTCGATTATAACTAAAATTTAGAATGGTGTTTAATCGCAAGTCACACTTAATGAAATTTTGCTTTTATATGCGTTTTCAAACACTTCTTTCATAAGATTCACTTTACTAAATTCCTGTTTAAATTATATATGTCAAAAACCCAAACTGTGTGACCGATATAATGGTCCGGACTAATGATTTTAATAAATGGAAAATTAGAAGTTTTTGCTGTATATGCGGCTAAAGCAGTCTTGCCGGAGCCTAAAATATTGTGCATAATATAATAATCACCTGATTTCCCCCATAACAGTGCAGACATTATAGGAGTTTTTGAACTATTACGAACCTAATTTAAATTGCTACAACAAACTTTATACTTGTTGACACATCGCTTGGAGAGATTCTAAAATTTTTTTGAACTCTGGACTATAATCAATCACCCCATTTGTTAAACAACCTGTTAAATGAAAAGTTTTACTGTTGGCTACTGTCTAATATTTCGTTTTGAACTCCAAATTTAGGTTTAATATCACTCATAGCACTGTCAAAATCCGATTGACATATAACGATCTCATCAACGTTAGCAGCTTTTAAATTTTTGAGATCTATTTGACGAATGAATGCATACGACGCAGCACTCCGAACTAGACCCTGTATCAGTAATTTGTCTTACTATATATGACACTATTCTTACAGCTAATTCAGCTCCAGAAAAATTTTTTGTATTTTCAGCTAAAGCTGACAGCACCACATCCTGAAAATTTTTTAAAACTTACAATCAATTCTTACTGGTGACAATCTTTTGGATTCTCGCATTTTCTTGGTATGTATATTTAAAATTTCCAGTCGACCATTAGTGTCAGGTAAACCTATCTCCACGTGAACTTCTAATCTACCAGGTCTCAATAAAGCATCATCAATGAGGTCCATTCTATTTGTCATTCCTATAAACTTTTTTAATTTAGCACCAAAAAAACTTACTAATATGTTGTTTAATGAATGGATCCCATCAATTTTAGACAAAAGTTGATTGACAATAGAATCATTGACATTCTAATATTATATATAACCCAAAATAATTACACTTCCTGCTCCTGCCGCTCCCCTTTGCTTACATATAGCATCAATTTCATCAAATATTATAATATGTAATGAAGAATCATCCTTTTTCTGTAAAATTAGTTTATTGAAAATAATGGAATTACTTTCTGATATTCTTCTTCAGCTTCTTTAAACAAATTGCGTATATTTTCTTCTGACTGCCCAACAAACTTATTGAGTATCTCAGGGCCATTAACAATCTATGACATAAAGTTATTATGAAAGAATACCTTAGGTTCTCTAGCTCTTAAAGCTTGACCAATTTGGCGGGCTATCAAAGTTTTGCCTGTTCCTGGAGGACCGTATAACAATAAACCTTGAAAGCATATTAAAAACCATCAAAAACCTTTTATGTACTGAATGCCTAATTCCTTCATTATACTTGGAGGGAAAATTCTAGCTGCAAATGCTCTTCGAAATATGTCTGCAAATTCCTAAAATCATTTCGACTTATGTGATAATGAACCTTATCAAGACCTCCAATTCCTAGTTGTTGAAAGTTGAAATCAGATCTAAATATATTTTTCTGAACTCATATGTATTTGGTAATTTATATATACGTCTGTTCTGTTAGAATTGGTCAACACTAGCTCAGAATTTTCAGCAGATTCCAAGTAGAACTAATTTAAAACTAAATATGGAAAAGTGAATTACTTCCGTAGCAGAATTAATTATTCCTGAGTCCATTTTTCTAAAGGCATACGAATTACAATAATTACTTGTCAGTCTTAGCTTCGCTAAAAGTTAAACCCTCAATCATTTTAATCCTAAAAAAAAATTTTTTAACGGATAAATTACGTAAAAGAGATTAAGGTATTATTGACCTTATACAAAATTGCACACATTTGATTCCTTGTGAAAACCTACAACAAATTAGTGCTAAATAATTCACCTGTCCTTCATATTGAGTACGGATAGCATTACTTAAATCTAACGAATTAACTGTCAATCGTTTTGACTTGTCAAACAAAGTCAATTGACATTCAACATAAGTTGCTATAGGTAATTGTTCAGATTTAGGTAAGTTCCAAGCTATAAATCCTATACATTAGCAAAAACCTAACGTTGAATGTATATTTCCTCATCCAGAACAACATTTGCTGATAATCTAAGTGGTAAGCTCAAACCAATGTCATTTAGTTGAAGAATTTTTGATTCACTTGGAAAATAAAAATTTCAAGCGTAATTTAATACCTCACATTAACAATGATATTTTTTAATATACATCTAACAGAATTATCTTGGGATTTAGCACTAGTAAAACTTTCAGCATATAATTTTTCATATATCGATGAATGAACATATGCCTAATAGGTTTTTTTTTTTTTCTAATTACTAAATTAGTATAAGCCAGCTCTTTTGACGGGCAATTTTTTACAATCAATTTCAACTTTGTCATACACCTAATCTGATTGATTTTTAATAGGCGTGCTTCAGTTTAAATCATAAATATGAAAAAAATCACAATTAATTCATTTTGCGAATTAAATCATTGATATATTCTTCTCTATTACCCCAATCACCACCACGAGGATCACAAAAACCTCTTCTTTTAGCAATCCATCCACCGGTGGGGCATGACAATTTGAAAGGCCATAAAAAATTATTAACTGCTTTAAATTTTGGACCACAAGAATGAATTTCATGTATGAGGTCTTCAATTCCTAATATATTATGGCTTTTAAGTGCGTCTGAAACTGTAGAGTTGTTCAACAAACGAATCCGCGAATAAGAACCTGGTTTGCCAATTTTACCTAAAAAAGATTATAAATTAAGTAAATCACTTATACCATATCCTCGTTTATAAATTAATTGTCTAATGGTTTTTAAAGACGGATATCCATATGTTATAAAAGGTGTTACTTTGTTCAACATTTCAATTGTAGCTTTGTTAGCTTTAATAAAAACACCGTTGTTGATTTGCCTTAATCGAAGAAGCTGTAAGATTTTTTTTGGTTTCGGAGCTATCTTATTAATACTGAAACAAGATTTGATTGATCTCATCTGATTTACCCTTTTAGCCGAATAGCGAAAATAACTTTAGGCTCGTCATTACGATAAAAACCTCCTTTTTTAGAAGCATAATTACGTGCTTCTTGTAAAGTTTTTGAGTTCTCTAAATTTTGGGCTCTTAGTATCTCTAGCTTTTCCGCAAGCTTTTTTTTCAATAAAGCTAACTCCTAAAAAAAGTGAATTATTTATTTATACCTGTGATCGCTCTTGATTATTCTTTTTATTAAAATTGTGCAAAAGGGTTTTTTTTTCATTGGATTTTTTAGCAAATTCTGCTTCAAATAGCTTTTTTTCGTGAGTGAAAACAGGATTACTAATATATTTTTCCTAAAAAAACATACAATAAAATACCTTCTTACTGCCATATTTAATCGATCAATATATATTTAATTATAGACGTATTAAAATATATATTAAATAAGCAAATATTGGGACAGAAAATATAAATGAGTAGGTTAGTTCTGATTTTACTAGCCAAAATCCTGAACAACAGCCATATTATAAAACCTGTCCCATCGCTGTGTTAAAATTATAGCAAAATACGATAAAACTATTTGAAATAATAAAAAACGTATATACATAATAGGCTGTATTTCAAAATATGGTTGAGTCTGGAATAATCGAGGAAAGAACCCAACGAGATTACGACATTGAGCAAATGGTAGTTGCTGGTACTCATTTAGGGGCTTCAAATGTTGAACACAAAATGCAAAGATATGTTTTTAAAAAAAGTGTTGAGGGTTTTCACATAATTGATTTGTCAAAAACATATGAAAAATTGCTATTAGCTGCCAGAATTATAGCTGCAGTCAGAAATCCAGCAGATGTTGTTGCCGTTTCAGCTCGTCAGTACGGAAGCCGGGCAGTACTCAAATTTGCTCATTACACAGGGGCTCAATCTGTTGCTGGTCGATGGACTCCAGGCACATTGACAAATCAAATTACCCAAAAGTAATAATTATTTTAATCAATTATTTTCTAATAAATTACTTGATTTTGATATTGATTTATTTAGATATATGGAACCTACTTTATTACTTGTTGAAGACCCTTATGCAGACAGTCAAGCGGTTAAAGAATGTTTTTATGCCAACATTCCAGTAATAGCACTTTGTAACACTGACACTCCTCTACAATATGTTGATGTTGTTATACCGTGTAATAACAAGGTAATCAAAATGAAATCTGAAAAATACAAACAGAGTATAAAATCTATTGGTCTTATGTTTTGGATGTTGGCTAGAGAGGTCTTGAGATTGCGCAAAATTATTTCAAAAGATGAAATTTGGGATGTCATGCCGGATCTATTTTTTTACAGAGACCCATCAGACTTCGATCCAAGATTGAAAAAAACCGAACTTCCAGGTGCTGGAGACCCAGAATCTGTAAATATCGATACAGCTGGTGTAGGCGTAGCTGATGAATGGAACACTGCAGCTGTCACAGGTCAAGAAGACGCTTGGCCTTCTCAGCCAATTGTGGGTCAAGGAGTCAAATGGTGACAGGTTTTTCATAAAATTATCAATTAAAACTTTAAATAGTAATTAAAAAAACTCAGTTCACACAATCACTGAGACTTTAAAAAACCATGTTCAACTGTGTGTCTTGATAGAACTTGCAAAAAATTTACTTGATAATTTCTCTTGTTAATTTGCTTAGTTTTTTATGAAAACATTTTACACTGAAAAACCTGTACACGCGTTAACTATACCTGAGTAGAAATAAAATTTAAAAAGCGAAAATCAACTCGACTTGGAAACGTGATGCTAAAAAAATTTATAATAAATAATGACGCGAAGGTAGGAAACAACTTATAATTTAGTTTTTTTATATTTTCTCTTTAAGAAGGAAGCTCTCAAAACTCAAAAAAATGATTATTTGAATTACGTATACAAGAATATCAACATCAAACGTAAAAATGATCTTTTTAAGCACTACAAAGATTCTATGCATGCTCAAATTGTAAAAGTTTCTAACACTTTTTGCACGTTCGGACCTTTGCATTTTTATACTAAAGATTTTAAATACTTTTCACTAATTTTCAGTCTAATCTTAACATGGTATGTGTCAAGCATAGGAATGGTGGCCATAAACAAGTTAATTTTCGATAACATGGAGTTTAATTTTCCAATATTAGTCTCTTTATTTCACTTTGCAAGTACAGGAGTTTTTATTAGAGCTGTAAGCACTATGTATATTTATTTGATAAGTATTATCTATTACCTTGGAATAGACTTGAGAAACCGAAACTTTATAGAAAAGATTTTTATAAATACATCATTCCAAGTAATTACATGTAGACTTTGTAATCTGGTTAGTTGGACTACTCAGTAGCTTTGACATAGTATTTTCAAATTTATCATATGCATATGTTTCCATATCAGTGATAACTGTAAAAATTCATTTAATAGATTCAATTAATTTAGGTTATAAAATCCTCTGTAGTTGTTTTGACATATCTAATTTCAATCGTGATAGGAGTTGATACATTTGATATAAAACTATTTCTCACAGTCGCTTTCATCATATCTAGTATTTTTCTGACAGTGCCACAATTAGAAATCAAGAAAATTGATGGGTGAGAACATAATTAGAATCATCTTTAGAATAATTTATTTGGTTTTTGGAGTAGTTGCTTCTGCCGGGCGTTGGGTTATAGTACATTTAAAGTTACAAAACTCAACCTATTCTCCCCTTCAGCTAATGTCAGTAACACAGCCTATATCAGCTATATTACTAAGTTATATCTTATATTATCTCATTTCAAGTTTTAGTTTTTCCAACAATTCTAATTGATTTACCTAAATGGACAAGTAATTGTTATTTATTCAATTATACTTTTAGACAGTTCTACACTAGTTTTAGAGAAAAATGTTTTATTACTGGTACTTGAATTTATATCCTGACCACTAATAGTTGCTAATATCCGTTATACTAATAATCACTATTGTATACGTTGAATACAGATTAGTTGGTAGACAGTGTAAATGTAAATAATCTTTTCAGCTAGTACATCTTCTGTTACATTGACTATTTTTGGAATTGGAAAAGAAGTTTTGGCAATTCTATTGTCTGTAGTAAGTTTATAAACTTAATACTGATTTATTTCATCAGTTATGTTTCAATGAAAAAATTTCATTCAGAACTGTTTTGGGTATTTTCTGTTCAGTTTTAGGTTTACTAGTTTACACATATTTGAGGTTTACGGCAAGTCAAAAACAATCTCAATATTTAGATTACGAAATGGCCGAGAATGAAATATACATTTAATAGTTCTTGAACAACTGAATATATCTAAACTGATTGAATGAACAATGCATGTTATTTGATTTGCGGACCACTAAATCATTTACATTATTTGATTCAAAATTTGTTAAGAATTTTACAATTTAAATTGATCCTTTCGTTGAATAACAGCTATAACACTACATGACAAGTTTTAAATGTGTCACAACTTATTCCGATAAATATAATCAGCTTGCCATTATCATACCGCTGGGAATCCATAATTACTTAAGATCTTTGTACAACACATATGCAGATAATAATTATAAACTTTTATCGCAAGAATCTTTTGTTAAAATAGTGAAAAATTAAATATTAATTTAAGCTTTATAGATATCTCAATGCAAATTTTTTTCAAATAAAGATTTTCGATTGAATAAAATATTGAATAGCGTCACAGTGTTTAAAGATGACGATTTATGGATCTGTAAGCTTTAAAAATAGCCTGATTAATGATCAGCTTTCCATAAATTTGTATTTGCATTGTACCAGCTTTCTATCATACACTTTACTAAGAATGACGACTCTGACGAATCAAAAGTAAAATCATCTATTGGTATTAAAAATCAGTTTAATAATTTTCTAAATCTATTGATCAAATATACGGATACAAATAAAATTTGTGTCAATTTACCGTTAAAATCATACAATGCAGTGAATATTCATTTAGCAGAATATTCTAACAGTTTAAGCAGTAAAATTAAAGCAAGTACTATGCAGCTTAATTGTTTTTCCATGAGACCTCTTCAAATACTACCTCGATTAACAAACAAATATTCAGCAGTTACGGTGTCGCAAATAATTAATGAGCCTAATGAATCTATATATCAAAAAAAAATGCTGAGTAGTTGCAATATTATACTTGCTTCTATCACTCCAAATGTGATATGCCTCCCGTTGCAAAAATTTTGCAAAAAGTTTATGGCTATTTCAAAGCATTACTTTCGCACGTACGCTGATTTAAAAATGTACTTAACGAGTCAAAAACATAACATTCAGCAAAAATAAAAAGTTTCTATCAATAAGAACAACCAAATTATTATTACGGTAAATAATTTTAAACAGAAATATTTTCATAACTCTTTGTTAATCTCAGGAAATTTAAATTACTTTTATACTACACGCATTATGCAAAAAAAAACGGCAACTTCTTTGAAAACAAAAAACTAATTAATTTCAAAGATTTTCAACAAGTATATCAATTAACGAACACTTTATTCACTAGCTTATATTAAGTCTTGTCATATTTATCGTGAAAAAAGGACACTACGAATTAAACTCTCATGAATCTCTAGAAAAAAGTATCAAAACTCACGAATATATGAAAAAAAATTCTATATCCAAAAATTCTATTTCAAAAGATTCAGAAAAAATGTTTGATTACGATTATCTATGTTATCAGCAGTAAGCATTTTAGTTACAAATTATATTTGTTTAGACTTTTAAATCATATATCAAGTTGTCTTAACTTTCACAAATCAGTTTTTTTTGCTTCTAAAGATGGGTCAATTTTCAACTCTAAGACATTAAACAAGCTTAGCTGTTTTCAAGTAGGTCCTCAAAGATCAATAATTGGTCCCGACGGTTTACCAGTCTTTAATGCAAGACTGAGTGCAGATGGACATACAATCGAATTATTTCTTCAATCAATATATACCTAGCGCGATTAGTTATTTTTTTTTTTTTATTAATTTGCTTCATCACTCACAGTCATTATACCTAATTATTTTAGTCCAGAAATCGCAATAAATTAACAAATATTTCATGACTACTGATTTGATAAATAGCCAGAGGCATTTAGCGGACTCAGTTGAAAATATAAATATTTTGACTGAATTAGTTGGAAACAAGCAAAGTATAGGTTAAACTAATGTCAATAAAATTTTTTTAGAACAACCTTCATCAGATTTATTGCTAACGGATGAATTAGACAACAGTTCTAAACGTAATCCTACAATTTCAAATACACTAACAATACCTACTACCTCTATTCAAAATGTAGTGACGTCTGTAAATCTGAACTCTGAATTAGATTTACGGCGAATAGCTATATCAGCGAGAAACGCTGAATATAACCCGACTAAAGTTAATGCTGTTGTAAGTATAAAAAAAATAATATTCTGTACCAAAGACTGTCCTGATAATTAAACATAAAATTATTATTGTTCTGTAGGTTGTAAGGTTGCGAAATCCTAAGTGCACAGGATTGTTATTTAGATCTGGTAGAGTTATGATAACAGGATCTAAATCAATAGAGGTAATATAATTCTATTGAGACGTTAAAGTATAAAAGGATGCCAAAATTGGCGGAAAAAAAATGGCGAAGTTGTGCATAAAAGTTGGACATAACAATATTAAATTTCGAGGTTTCAGAGTAGAAAATATTGTTGCATCGGTAATACTTTTGTTTATTTGATGACAGCATAGACCAATTTGAATTTTCCTATTAGACTTGAAAGCCTAGCACACGATCATCACGGATTCTGCAAGTACACTTTGTTTTTAAAAAAAAAAAATGTAGCTATGAACCAGAACTGTTTGCCGGGCTTGTTTACAGATTCATAATGAACGAAACAAAAGTAAATAAAAGCTGTTTTTATTTTGAGCTAGGCTGTTTTGTTGATTTTTGTATCAGGCAAAGTTATCATTACTGGTTGCCAAACCAAAGAATCTATAGATTACATTGTTAAAACTATTTATCCAGTTTTATTGCAGTACCGAGAATAATTCCCGTTTTGCTTTGTCACTTTTTTTTTCTGTAAAGATAAATAAATTATTGATTTTGGAATAAAATTTGAAACAAGTTTTCCGAAAATCCTTCAGTTTTACTCCAATCAGAAGAAGCCTAAATTACAATTAATATCATGTAGCTTACCATAAATCCTAACAATTTGGTTATAGGTACATATTTTGTTTTTCGATCTTTTGATATGCGCTTAGAATTATTCAGTTTTCTAGATGATTCCACGACATTAAATGATTTTCTATCTTGAGAAGTTGCAAGTTCATTTGTATTCGCAACTTCTTTCAGGAATTTTAAATAAAATTTTTCATCATTGAAACAAATTTCCTACAGAACTTATTACACATAATATGGTACTTTGCAAATAAAAAATTGAGATATAACTTGTTTATAATTAATGTGATGTAACATTTTATTATAAATCGTTTCAAAACATAATTTTGACTTCAGTTGATTGATAAAAATTGAAAATGAATTTGCCAGCGCCAAAATAGTTTGAAAACTATGCTTTACAGTATCAAATGTATTCCATAACAATGTTTCTGTATTATTTTTTGCAAGAAAATAATTTTGCGAAATGTTAATAGTCGCACTAGAATTTTTCTCAAACTTATTAATCTGGATTCAATCTAATAAACAAATTAATTTACTTTTAATATAAATGATTGGTGCAACAAAAAAAGCTTAGAAAGTATTTTTTGAAGCTGCATGAAATATATGTTTTTTCGGTCTACAGTGTTTTGAAACTCAAAATCCTTTTTGTTGATAAAATAAGTTTTTTTTAGCATATTATTTAGTTGTATCCTTTTGACCAGTAGTGCGGAATTAATAAGCATCAAAGTCATTGTATTGTTTACCAAAATAACAGAATATTAGACCTTTCTAATCAGAAGAAAAAAAACTTTATTCTAATAAGTAGTATTTTGTAGCTTAATTTTATTTTGCCAGTAATATATTGTCCATAGAAATTTACTTTCTTCAGTTCTTATAGTTTGTGAAATTTTAAGGTAGTATATATTAGAAACAGACGGTCGTGCATATTGGAAAAATAAACTTGAAACATTGAAATATATGCTTCTTGCATTATCATTCGTAATGTAAAACCATATATTCTGCTCATCTGCATATAATGATGAACGTAAAATTGCACCAATAATTAAAATCAAATATTTTCCCTTTTTTTGCATTTCATTGAAATTAAATTTTTTCAAGGCAAGTATTACAGGTGTTTTATACAACAAACCTTGCATCTCTTTATTCTGCTTAACTTTTGTACGACTATTTTTTGTATTCCTACTGCATAACTTTGACAGCAAATTGTGTGCTGGGAGAGGACCATACACACGTTTCCATATATCATTAACCAAGTTCTTTCTAACTTCTTCTTTGGGAATATTATTTTTGAAGTACGATTCAATTATCCTGTTGAACATTTCAGGTTTAAGAAAGTTTGAGAAAAGTTGGAGTGTATATTTTCTTTCTTTGTTTCCAAAAACAAAATGAAAAAACAATTCGTATAAGTATTTACTGATTTTTATTTGAAATTTATAAATATCAGTTTGATTCGACTTATGTGATTTTTTCAATGAATACATTATACAACTTAATTTAATTAAATCTAACAAATTTAACTGAGTTAGAACGTTTGCACACTGCAGATACCTATGAAGACTCTCATAGGTAAGCATGTCATTTGTATTATCAAACTCATGAAAATTTAATTTTTTTATTCCCCATGTATTATGATCAGTTAAGGCGTCAAATGATACCACTTGCGGTTGCCATACTGGCATGTTTGCTCCTACATATAACTTATCAGTCCAATGGGATGTGACCTAAGTATAGAATTACATAATCATTTTTACATATCAAGTAATAATTTATAAAATTATTGATAAATGTTTACAGAATTTTTGAGCAACCACAATAAAGCGGTGAAAATTAACGACTCTTCTGATTCAATGAATGTTTTGGCAACTGTATTGTTCATTCTCATCTCACATGATTTCACAAAATTTAAGTGTTTGGAATATAACCTTACTGATTTTGGCATGTCTGTTAAGTTTATGAAATCTTTCACTTTATACATTTTTTTTTATAATTTCTTAAATTGTAATTAATTTTCTATGAAAAATTGAACCTCATACTTTTTAAATGGGTTGAACGCAGCAATATTCAGTTGGCTCAAAACGTAAATAAATATGAAATTGACAAATCAAGTTTCAAAGGTAGCTGTCAGTATATTTAATTAGGAAACATATGTTTGGATGATGATAATGATAACAAAATTTTTGATGCGCTTTCACAATTCGATTTTTCCCAACAGAATTTATTGATCACTATTGTGAAATATAATTCCGATATTCCAAATTTACTCAGCATATATTTTCATCATAAACGCATTCGTCAAATATAGATAATTTATGACGCCGAAACCTCAAAGCATTGAATTTCTTCTAATACAATTTAAAATTAGTCATATCATACTTGAACTATTTTACAATCACGCTGATTTTTAATTTGTTTTCCTTTGCCTTCTTTACCTAAATTTTTCTACTATAAGTTAGCGTTGCTTACTCTCCAAAGATAATTCTGACTGAAGACTTGGATTATGTTTTATTGTTTTAAGGTTAAGTTTTGAAGTAATATCTGCTTTACTTATCACCGGTCTATAATTTTATTACATTTTAGAAACTTACAAAGTGCTTTTGAAACTGAGAAGCATATTTGTAGAAGGCTTTGTTTTACAAATTACATGTTCATTGTCATTACTAATTTTTTGAATTGGTTTTGACAGAATATTTTTATAAGTTTTAAGAGAATAGAACACTAAATATGACGATTTAAGGTTTGAAGTTTTAAATGTATTTGACAACTAAATGAAGTTTAATGAAATTTTACATTACGAAAGAAACCTTCTCATCATCTAGCATATAATAATAATTATTTGACGCCTTCACAACAGACCAAAAATGCCCAGAAAATGTGTGACCTTCATGATTGACGGAGCTGCTGAATGTATACTTTAAAATATTTGTCGTTGGTGTTGTATGATAATCCGACAAATCAATTTCTTCCGGTATAACTATAGAGGCAGAGTTCTTTTGTAATTTTGAATATTTAATTTCAAGCCTAAAGCAACAAAATTTAACGCTTATACAAACCTTTGTAGTAATAAAATCAGTATTTTAGGTGAGCGATTAATTCGTCTATACGCTATTTTTTCTTGGTTTTTATTACAGATATGACAGCTTCAACTAACTTAATATATAACAGTGCTTACTAAGGTTTGTTAGAACCAGTCATCATCTCAGGTCTAAATGCTTCTTTTATACATTCTTCTAAATTATCAGATTTTAAAACAACTCTCAAGCAAAAAGCTGTATCAGGAGATATTGATCTAGAATGACAAATTAGGCATTTTTTAACTTCCAAATATTCCCCCGAAAAAAAATTGTATATGCATGACCCTAAAGTATGTTTATTACTTTGTGTAGAAATATTTGGAGTCTTTTTTGATAAGCTCTCATAAGAAGATAAGAATTCAAAAAACTTCAATAACCATTCGTGAGCGCAATTTTGGTTAGCAATCCAATTTCTTGATAGCAATTTAATTTTTGAACAAAACAGTTTTAGCAGTTCGTCAGGCCAATAAGTGAACTTTCTGCAAGAAGGGTTTATCAAAACTCCCACAAAATCTTCAAATAAGCAAAATCCACAAAGAATTTTTTTCCTACGCCTTTGACAAGAATTAAAATGATGCCGATTTAAACAATATTCAGAAAAAAAAGGACAATATATAAGGCATTGAGTCACAGAGTTCAAAAAGCATATATTTCCATTATTTGCTAAGCCAATACCCACTGAATTCAAATTTGACCATTTGATGTAAGCTTTCTTGACGCAATCCTCTGTATAACTCTGTAAGGTTGTATAAATTTAAATTTTAACTTACATTTTGATTTTTAAACAAATTGAATGAACGATAACTTGAGAATTGTTGGTTAGAATTGCAAAAAATACTACTGACTCTTTTATATTTTTTGCATTTCATCAATAACTAATACTTTCGGTACCGGAAAACCATCCCTGTACGACTGTTACTATGCGTAAAATAAAAAAATGCAGTGAAATTCATAGTATAAGACAAGTTCAAGATATAGTGTCATAATTAACAGAATTAGTATCGATTCTTTATAAGTAAGGTTACATAAAAATACTGAAAATAAATATATATTAGATAATTTTATAAAAGTTTTTTTAGGATATGGGCGGTGCTTTTATAGGTGCTGGAAAAGCAGCTTTTCATTTAAGAGATGCTTTAAGAAAAAATGATATTGTAGAGTTAGATAAAAATGTTGAACTGGATGTTTCTGATGGAGTTTACGATAATTCAGCTTTAGTAAGTTGAATTTTATTGGCTAACCTTCATTACAAGGATTGGCGCTGGCTAGTTTTAAGATGCGAAAGACGTTTTTTATCTCAAACAAAACGCCGAAAAACAACCAAACAACTTATCGAAGCTTTAGGAGACAATTTCGACATAAATGAGTTTTCATGTTTTGTTCCGAGAACAGTTTTGGAAGCAATAGTGGATAAAAGGATTCACTATATGAACGACTTTGATGTAATTATCGAAAGATTTTATGCAGCTGTGGTATATTACAATTAGCTTCAATATATTTAGGTTTTTTGCGACGCCAGCGGATTCACGTCTTTATGTGAAGCATTAGATAAAGAAGTCAACGGAGCAGAAAAATTAGGTGAAAGTTTGAATAATTTTTTTTCACCACTAATTCGTATTGTTGATTTTTGGGGGGGTGACATTATTAAATTTTCTGGCGATGCTGTTACAATCGTTTGGCCTGTTGATGATGAGTTGGCACAAGAACCTTGTATTGCATCTTGATATCAAATTGTTTCAGATGATCCAGACAACACTCTAAAAACTACATGCTCTGTTGATAAAATTCGAGCTTGCCAATTAGCCTGTCAGTGCTGCATGGATTTGCACAAAAACCTTAATTATTTTCCAACTCCAATATGTGGAAAATATTTTACATTACATATAACAGTTGCATTTGGTGAAGTCACCATTTTACAGGTAAAATTGTCATGATACATAGTTTAAGGTCGGAGGAATATCTCAAAGATGGGAATATGTTGTTGCTGGACCACCTATGAAAGAAATAGCTATCGGTGAACCGCTAGCTGAAAGCGGTGAAACCGTCATATCTCCATCCGTTATTCAAGTTTTATCTCATGAGGTAAAACTTATTGTCGCGTAATTTTTCTTAGAAAAAAATACACTTTCAGTTTTTGGACAAAGAACTAAATAGCAATTATGCAAAACTTACATTTTGTCATGAAGAATTGATAAAGCCTCCTCCCCAATTAGAAAAAATAAAATTAGATGGTTCCGATGCGGAACTATTGAAAAGGTTTTGGTGAAAAGACAAATGTGCGAATAGATTTATTCCATTTATAATATTTAAAAGGCTTGCGGCTGGATATGATGCTTTTTTAAATGAGATACGGAGAATTTCTGTAGTTTTCATTGGAATAAATGGTCTTGACGTATCAACTAACCAAGGCAGTCAATTGGCTCAAAAATTGATGCAATTAACTCAAAAAGCTGCTTATACTATGGTAATTTGAACTGTTTTGCATCAAATAAAAGGAAGGAGTCATTAATAAGTTTTTGGTTGATGACAAAGGTGTTTTAGTCCTAGTTATGTTTGGATTACCTCCTATATTTCATTTAGATGATCCCGTCAGAGGTTACAGTTCTAAGAATTTTATTTTTTATTATAGCCGTTTTAGCAGCTCTACGCATTTCTGACGGCTTGAAGACTTTAGGTTTACGGGCTAAATTTGGTGTTGCAACTGGAAGAGTTTGGTGTGGAGTAAAATTTCTTTTATTTAACTTATTATAGACCATCGGTTGCGAAATAAGGAAAGAATATACAGCCCTGGGGGACACGGTTAATCTTGCTGCTAGGCTAATGTCAAGTAGCGATAATAACCAGATTTTTTGTGATAGGTAAATCTAAAATACCAAAATAAAATATTAGAGAAACTAAGACATCAAGTGAACATGTCCTCGAATTTAAATCATTATCTTCATTACAAGTGAAAGGAAAATTTGAGAAAGTACATGTTTTCAAACCTACAGGAAGAATGCGCAGTCAAGAACAAGATTTTAATTTAAAAGTAACTTACATTTGATCAATATCAAATAAAGAATCCAATTGAATCTTGGACAAGCTGGAAACCTAAAGAAACTGTGCAGCAAATGTTTGATACTAGGCATCGGTGTCCTCTTTTAAACGTTGAATTTCCACCCGTAGACTACCAGGTTCCCAATGGTCCCTTGATGCCCTGGGAGTACATTGATCCTTACATGCCTTCACTAAAATCCTGGACTGATATAGGTGTGATCAATTTTATTTTTGGAAACACTTGAAGGCGGAGTTTGTGTAATAGTTGGGCAAGAATCTGAGGATATTCAGGAATTACTTAATTATATTGCAAAACTGTCAAAGCTTTTGAATCGATCTATTTTTTTCTCTAGCAGTATGGTAAATCGATTAAAGCAATTATTTTGAATCAGCCTGATGAAAAGAATTTGAATATTGCAAATGTTCCATTGCTTGCTTGGAGAAATGTGTGCTCGGAAATGATATTTAAGTGGAAAAATTCACCAGCTCGTGAATTAAAAGGATTTTCAAAACTAGGAAAGGATAATTCTATATATGGTCTTTCTAAAGAACTACTTCATCCATCATTTCACTGGTAGTGCAATAATAAAAAATTGAACCTTCAGTAGGAGATTATTTGAAATGAAAACTGTTGTGTCTGATTTAGAATTACCTCAAAAATACATTGAAAATTTTAAATTGCCAGCCTCAAACTTTTTAAACTATCAAATTATAAAAAATTCTATTAAAGCAGATTCTGATCTTCTGAGTAAATCATAAAAATCAAATGATTTTGATATCTAGGCAAATTAAATGATATTGAAATAAATCCTTTCTCTCCATTGAAAAACCAGTTCGATAGTGATCGTTCTTTAGCTCCACTTATAAGCTCCCTTGTAAACGGTTACGCCATGTATGAACCAACAATTCTTTGCTTGCATGTCCGCACAGGAACTTCTTTATTTAATACAGTAATAATTCTAATAAAATTTGTGATATAGATGGATTCTGAATCATGGAAAACAGCAAAACTGGTTGGTCGGATAGCGATGACACGTCGATACCAAAAACTGAAATCTGAAATAGCGGCTTTAAAAAATTGGAGGCGAAAACACTCTCGTCAATGTCTATGGTGCCAAAATACATCTTTCGTGGATTTGCTTAATACTCAAACTATTTCTAATGAATGGGCGTCGCGATGCCGCCCTCCAAGGTCAAAATATTTTCCTCCATTTTTATACATCGTAGCTTGCAGGTAAAATTGCATTAAACATAACAAAAATATAAGTGAAATATCAAAAAATAACTTGGACCAACAAGAGTTGATACAATGGGCAAAAGAGTGCAATTCATTTATACAAATGGGTAGTTGTCATTGCAACTATATATATTAATTTACAGAGAGATTGAATTATATACAAGTTCGAAATTACATTGCTCACTGTTTATCTCTTAATCTAGCTTCTGTACCTTTAAAACTGCTCCATTGCATTTACAAAATATCAGGAGGAATTAGTAAATATATATTTTTAACTATAAAATATTTTGTTGCAAAAAGAATTATTTTGATTATTGACACTTATTGCTCAAGAAGGGATGATGAATTGTCAACCTGGAATTTAGTTCAAGGAAATAATTTGAGACCATCAAACTCAAAGTTACTGTCTCAACCACAATTTTTGCCACTTTCTACATCACGTCAAAAAAAAACTGATAAATCATTACAGTTTCAACGTAATTTCGACATATCGGGTCAAAAATACCTTACAAACGATATTCTTACAATATATAATTTTGAAATCGATGGTCAATGCGATAACATTAAATTACCTAACTTCAAACAAGTAATTCTAAACACATAAATATGTATTTATAGGTTAATATAAAAACTCAAAACATTAATATCGGCGACAAAAATAATTCTTGTTTAAATTTAGAAAAATTCGGTCATGTCTATGGAAAACTTCAAGAAACTTCAAAGTCATTGTATCCGGTCCAATCATTGACAAATTTCCAATTGAACGCCATAAAAAGTAAGTTTTCGTGTACAATTTATAAATTCTAAGACAAATTAGTGTCAACTAAAAGTTTACAAACAAATAAACTTAAATCAGAAAAAAATGGAAGGTTACAGGTTACTATTAAATTAGGAATGTAAATTGTATTAGAATTTTTCTTTTGAAAACGACGTGGAAGCTTATTGTGAAAAAAAACCCAGAAATCAACAAGTCGTAGTTTTACAAAATTTATCATCAGTCCCGTGCATTCCAGAATTAGTAATATATGTGTTGTTTAATGTTTTTAGGAAGCCGCAACAATATCTTTATTAGAGCGTCTTGATCCAGATGAACAAGTTCTTGCCAAATTGGCAAGCTTTTTTCCTTCTACTTTCACTGCATTCGAATTACAAATAGCTCATCCAAAAAAACTTAAATATTTGAGGTAAAATGAAGTTATTAAAATGCTATCAGATTTGAATCAATCTTACTTCAATTAGTAGAAAAAGAAATGTTTGAAAAACTTTGTGTTTCACCAAACAAACAGAATTTATCCAAATCTGACATAAGAAAACTACAAACTGGGTTGAGTCAAATCGATTATTTGACAGCCAACAATAATTTTTACATTCATTACTTAGGCCATTTTACAAAAATACCGATACACGTTTATCGTTTCACGAGCAGCGTATATCAAAAAGTAATCAATTATTATATTAACGGCATTTCAGGTAATTCGAAACTTACTTGTATCTCAAAAAAGAAAAGAACTTGAAACAATTGTCAATAATATAATTTCCAGACGACTAAAAAAACAACCATACTTACTATGAATAAAATATCATTTCTGGAAATAGTTAATCACAAGTGATAACTTTTCTCTGTACCTAATTTTACATGCTTTATCTATTTATATGTTATTTTTGATAAGTTTAAGAAAATAAGAAAATTGTACTAGACACTAAAAATCATGGGGAATATTGCGACAACGCAGAGTAATATAATTAAAGTACTTATATAGTCAGAGATAAGCAAAAATAGAAATAAGTTCAACATTTCAAAACTTAATTTTACCAAAAGCAATGAAATTGATATATTCAAAGATCCCTTGACATCGGTATATGTTTTTTTGGTCTCATGCGTAAGAATACAGGATTGGAGATGGTTTTCTTCAAAGTGTGAACAACGCTTAATCCAGTGCCAAAAACAGCAAACTCCTAATCGTAGAATAGCTCAAACATTGGGAAAAAATTTTCACATTGATCAGTTTGCCTGCTTCGTTCCAAGAACCGTTTTGGAAGCAATAGCTGATAAACGAATAAGATACTCAAATGATTTTGATATAATCGTTGAACGCTTTAATGCAGCAGTGGTATCAAGTTAAAATACGTTGCTTTACAATAGGTGTTTTGCGATGCTTCAGGATTTACTGCTCTAACCGAAACATTGCAGCAAAAAACAAACGGGGCAGAAAAATTAGGAGAATGTATAAATAATGTATTCTCTTCATTAATACAAATTATACACTTTTGGGGCGGAGATGTTATCAAATTTTCGGGTGACGCCTTAACTGTCGTATGGCCAGTAGATGATGATTTAGACGATACAATTTTTCAACCAGTGGAAGCTACCAATGATCACGGAAAAGTTAATGAAGGTTTTAATTGATTAATAATATTTTTAGTAGCTGAAAAACTTGACAATGTTCCAAACAATGTTTACAAAGATCATATACATCATAAAGCAAAAAATAAAAAAGGAGGTAAATTATATGTAAATTTTTCACAAATAGATTATAAAATAACTCCTGAGACCGCTTGCCGACTAGCTTGTCAATGTTGTTTGGACTTACAACACAACATAAGTTCAGTTCCAACATCAATTGAACATTTAAAATTTAGTTTACATATCAGTGTAGGATACGGAATTTTGACTATTTTACAAGTGAATAAATTGAAAGAAAACAGCTATATTAGGTAGGAGGTACTCTCGACAGGTGGGAATGCGTGGTTGCCGGACCTCCCATGAAAGAAATTTCAATTGGTGAATCATTAGCTAACAGAGGAGAAACTGTGATGTCTCCGTCAGTGATAAAAACTTTATGCGGTGAAGTAAAAATATTAATAAGCTACAGTATTTTAGAAAAAAGTTAAGTACGAAATAGTTTCTGTAAAGGGATTTGAAAACTTTGGTAAACTTATTAATTTATTGGGCCCCACAATATGCCCACCTCCTCCACTTGAAAGCGTGGAGCTTCATGATTCAGATGTAGATTTATTGAAAAGGTTAGTTTTTTGACTCGATTATTCAACCAGATTTATACCGCCTGCTATATATAAAAGATTAACAGCAGGATATAACGTCTTTTTAAATGAATTAAGAAGAATCTCTGTTATGTTTGTTAATGTTCACAATTTGGACGTTTCTACAGAAAAAGGCAGCCAAATAGCGCATAAAGTAATGCAAGCAATACAAGTTGCTGCTTACACAATGGTAACTAATGCGTTTTATATTATTATCCCAGGAGGGCAGCGTTAATAAGTTTTTGGTAGACGATAAAGGGGTTATCATTCTTCTGATGTTTGGTTTACCTCCAGTTTATCATTTAGACGACGCTTTGAGAGGTAGTTTCATAAAATAAATTATTTTACTCAAGCGACCTTAACAGCATTACGGATAGTAGACAAATTAAAAGCACTTCAACTAACAGCAGGAATAGGTTTAGCGACGGGATTAGTTTGGATTGGGGTAATCAGCTAACATATTCATTTTTTAATAGACTGTCGGATGTGAGCTTCGTAAAGAGTATACTGCGCTGGGCCATGTAGTTAATCTTGCTGCAAGATTAATTGGGATGGCTAGACCCAATGAGATAATATGTGACAAGTAATTGAAGTTCATAAATGGCTTAGAGTTACTTGCGTTTACATCACTATAAGCTTATTAAAAAAATAGATTTAGTTATAAAGAAAGTGAAAAGTAATTTGACTAATTATTTTTTTTAGAGAAACAATGAAGTTGTGCTCTCATATTATCAAATTTCTTTCGCTGCCTTCTGTATTCCTTAAAGGAACTTCAGACCCTGTTTCTATTTATGTACCAACAGATATATTAGAAAATAATATACCTCATCAAGAACCTTTTATAGTATAACTGAAACTGTGTATAATATATATATAGAAATTTCTTAAATCATGGAGAAGCTGGAAATATAGAACACAAATAGAAGAAATTTTAACAACTAAAGATTTGAAAAATAAAATTTTACAGACTCAAGAACAACCTATTCTAGACTTTGATACAAACTGTGGTCCTTTATACCCATGGGAATACAACGAACCCTTAAATCCTATCTTTAAGCCAATTATGCTCACAGGTTATTTAAATGAGAAATAAATTATTTTATTAGGGGGAGTCGGTGTCATTATGGGCAATGAGAATGAAGGGTCAACAGTTATGCTTCAATATTTGGAAGAAATAAACCAAGCCTCCAAATTTTCTATTTTTATGTGTAGTAATATGGTATAATTGCGAAGAGTGTAATATTTATTAAGCCAGATTTGGAATATATAAATATAGGTAGTATTCCTTTTCTCGCATGGCGAAAGTTGTGTCTTGAGCTTGCAAATAGATGGCAAGAGTCCCCTGCAAGAGATTTGACAGGCTTCTGTAAAATTGATAGAAAAAACTCCCTTAAATCTTTGTCAAAAGAACTAGTACATCCTATTTTTCACAGGTTATAAAATAAATATAAATTACTGATTCAGCCGCTTAAATGGGTTATACAATGTTATCCAAAATCTTTCAATGCCTCCCACCGCAATTAACAATATATATAATTTCAATTTAATAGAATCCAATAAAAACTCTGGACAACCTCATTTTAAAAAAATTTTAAATGCAATATCTGATGTAGTAATGTAAATCAAATCCATACTTTTTTCTTTGCAGGACTATCAAGTGTTTGATCAAAACAAACCTCTCGTGACAAAGTTTAACGATATGCGACAGAATAAAAAATCTAACAGCGAATTGTCATTATTTCAAATAGACAAAAATGATAAAATACTTTCTTCAATAATTACATCTATGATTAACGGATACTCCATTAATCATAGCACAACAATATGCTTACATCTGCACTCAAGAACTTCTCTATTTGCTTCAGTTAATGTCTTCTACATATAACAATATGAATTCAGATAGATGAAGATTCATGGGAAGTTGTTGAAAAAATTGCTAAACTAGCAATTCTTCGAAGACGAAGAAAGTTGGAAGTTGACTCTTTCGAGCTAAAACGCTGGCGACAAAATCATTCCAGACGTTGCATGAACTGCTGCGGTTACACTGGACCAATTCAAACACTAAACGGCGAAATCCTATACTCCCAAAAAACACCTGCATGTAAACCTCCTCCTTCAAAATGTTATCCCCCATTAATTTTTGTCCTAGTTTGCAGGTTCATAAACATTATTTATTTTATCATAATAGCGATTCTATTACTAAATCGAAATATTTTAAAAAAGTAGTTGAATGGGCAAAAGAATGCAGTTTTTACATAGAAATGAGTAATTTACTACAATTATTATTTACTCAATTTAGAACCATTCGCTGCATCTGAAACCGGAGATTTTCTTTCTCACTGCTTGAATGTACACCGTAGTGGTGTACCGAACGAATTAATTCATTATGTACATCGAACTACAGCTGGAATTCCTCAATGTATCGCTCTAATGGCAACAAATATATTGGAAAACAAGGCGATTTCGATCGAAGAAAATAGTGCATTGCTGTACAACACCATAAAACACAATAATCTAGAGCAAGTCAACCTTGGGTATGAACATTGCCTTAACCTTGCAAGTTCTTCTTCTCCGGTTATACACCTACACGGTCAACTGTATGATTTCGAAACTTATGAACCACCAGAGTCTGCAGACAATTTTAGTACATATTATGTAAAATCTAAACCATCGTACTTTTTTAAAACAATTTTGATATCTAAGAAAGTACCCCTTCATCCTTATTCAATGTTGCCTTGTCATGAAGATTTAAAATTCAGTAATACAGCAGATAACAAAAATATTGAAAAGCTTGGATGGAAAAATGATTTGAAATTGTTTTTGATCCTACACCCACATTCTAACGAAACTCTTGGAAATAAGCTGGAAAAAAATTTTAGCATATCAAGATGTCAAAGAGGTATCATTTATTTATTTACGAAAACTTTAATTAAACTATACAAATTATTATTTACATTGAATAGATTACGAACTCTACTTTGATTGGATATTAGAAGATCAAAAAAAAAGAATTCCGCAGTGGTCATCAAATTTTTGTCAAAAATTTGATTCAAATTTCTCAAATAATTCTCAATTATACCCTTGTTTAGAAGTTTCTGAAAATGAAAAAAATCTTGACATTCAAAACAGTGAGGAATATTTGTATATGATGCAGAGACGTGTTTGCATCCGGCGTAATTTGAAACAAATTCCTTTCGCATTAGAACTAGTAATATACAGTTGATTTTTTCAAATATATAGAGAAACACAGCAATGTGTTTACTAGAGAGTTTAAAACCTAATGAACAGTTGGCAGCAAAAGTTGCAAGCGTTTTTCCTGTTGCTTTCACAATTCTTGAGATAGAAGCTGTATATCCTCACGCTGTGAATTTTGACCAGTAAACTTTCCTTTAACAAAATTGAAATTTTGTAGATTTGAGAAAATTATCCAGACTTTAGTTGCTAAAGGGGTTTTGGAATCAGCTCAAGAACCTAGCAAAAGATTGCTTGAAATATTAAACTTATCTCCTACTGCACGACCTGTCAACGAAATAACCTCTGCATATTATGAGCACACAAATACTATAAATAATCCTCAATTTTTTCGGTTTGCAAGCATAGTGTACCAATATGTACTATTTTGAATAAATTAATGAATATTAGGTCTTTTCTGATTTATTGATATCAACTGAAAGAAGTTTTCTATCTAGAATCGCTCGAAAAGTAATTCAATTTAGATTAACATATGGACTTAACTTTTTGATGAAAGAAGTTACGAGTAAATCAATGACATCAAAACTTACAAAATAATCAAAAACATAAACAATTTTTTGCAATAACTTTAGCTTAAATGGAATGATGAAAAGATAGATAATGTTTTAATTCTTATATTCCCAACGCATGAGTAAATCTAATTCCTATAAAAACAATAAAAGCTCAAAACCTAATAAAGATTACATCGACTGATGGTGAAAAAGAAGTAATGTCGTATCTTGTTTTAAAATATTTCGCAAGAAATTTATTTGAACTTTTCAAAACATAAAGTTGTTTATACTTTATTATATGGACTAAATAATTTTGCAACTCAGCGGTATTTAAAGTTGAATTCATGATTTGAAGCTCTATTTAAACTCTCACCTATTGAACCTTCTGATCCTCTGGTAATACTTAGAATAATGAGTAAACATCATAATCCAATCTTACCAGTGGCCAGCTCCAACGAAACTAAAATAAGTCATTTTAAAAATGAAGAAAAAAAAAACTCCAGTAAAAAAATTAGAAAAGAAGAGCATCTGGTAAATCAAAATGTTAACATTAAAAACTCCAATGAAAATACTAATTCTAAAGAAGTTAAAAATGAAAATAAGTCTTCCAAACTTAAAAAGCCTAAAAATACCGAACTAACTTCAGTTAATACTATTCATGAATCTACCCTAAATGCAATAGAGACTGAAGAATCTTATAGTGACATTTCTAATAAATCAGAAAATTGCTCCATTGACACAAAACCAAAAGACTTAGATTATTCTCTATTGCTCGCAGAAATCTTGTACAAAACGTCTGACTTTATAACAGATCTTGCTCTTTACGTTTCAACATCATTAAATCATTCATGGAAACCTAAAGTAATGAACTCATTGAAGCATAAGAATCAAAAAATTAAAGACCCTAACTTTCCAAAAAAGCCATTATCACCTTTTAATATCTGGTGTCAACATATGAGAGATACATGTAAAAAGGAAAATCCCTCTAAAGTTTGGAAACTTATAGAACTTGCTGATTTGTGGAAAACCATCAAAGACAAATCAATTTGGGAACAAATAGCAAGCGAAAGAAAAGAAAAGTACAGAAAAGAAGTAGATCTATACTTAAAAAAAAAAACAGGATAGTTTCTTGCTCAATTTGAAAAAAAGAATCGAACTATATTATACTGGTAAAAAAAAATATTTAACAAATTAAATACTCATCCAGCTAAAATTAATTTATAGCAACCTAATTTTTTTTAATCATTCATCACAGAAATAAATCATTCGAACAACAGTTTGATTTATTGATAGACTCATGTTGACGACGTGTTGTATAAATCGATTTACTAATTCAAAAAATGCACATCTTCTAAACCTAACTTGAACACTCTTTTTTTTTTTTAAATTTAGAGCTCATAAAAATCAGGACCACATCTAGCTGCTTTTTTCTTCAAATCAAAAAAACACAAACGAAATGTCAAAAAAACTTAAATTAATTTGTTAAATAAAACAAATTAATTTAATCACATTTAGATGCCACGAGAAATAATCACGCTGCAAGTCGGTCAATGCGGCAATCAAATTGGTCATGAATTTTGGAAATTGCTCTGTATTGAACATAATATTTGTCCTGATGGTTGAATTTATAAAAATTGATTTTTGGTTTTAGGACATTATAGTGATTCAGATATATTTAGAGACGATAGAAAAGACGTATTTTTTAATCAAATTAGTAATTGCTGTTACACTCCTCGCGCACTACTATTTGATCTAGAACCCAGGGTATTGAATTCAATTAAGGTACGCTAGTCAAAGAGTTTTCAAATACTTTAAAATATTTACGCATCATTTTAGGCTTCAGACTACGGAAAGCTATATCACAATGATAATTTTTTTCTATCCAGTGATGGAGGAGGTGCAGGTAACAACTGGGCAACAGGTTATGCAGAAGCCAATAGGTTGCAAGTAAAAAGTTTTTTTTGTTCATTAGCTTATAGGAAGAAATTTTTGATACAATTGACCGGGAAGCAGAATCTTCAGACAGCTTACAAGGTTTTATTTTATCCCATTCTATAGTACATAGTGCATCCGAATATATGTTTTGTTAGGCTGGAGGAACTGGCTCTGGCATGGGAAGCTATATATTAGAAGTTTTAGCAGAAAAATTTTCAAAAAAAGTCGTACAGACATTCTCTGTAAATAGGAATTTTTTTGTCTACAAAACTAATACGTTTAGGTATTTCCAATGTTATCCACAGAATCAAGTGACGTGGTAGTACAGCCCTACAACAGTATATTGACCATGAAAAGATTAATATTGAACGCTGACAGCGTTATAGTCTTTGATAACACCGCTTTAAATCACATGGCAGTGGACACTTATAATGCAGAAAATCTTTCCCAGTCTAATTCTTTAGTTTGATAAATCGTTAAAAGTATAGCACATATCAGGTATCAACAGTCATGACAATGAGCACAACGACGTTAAGATATCCTACTTACTCCCAAAATGACATGTTAACACTTATTTCTTCTTTAGTTCCTTTTCCCAAGTAAGTTTTATAATAATTAATAATAATTAATCTGTTTTAAGATATCATTTCTTAACCACCGGGTACTCGTTAATATCATCAAAACCCAGCTTCGCTCAATCCAAAGCGTCCCTTAAATTTTCAGCTGGAAATATTATGCGACGACTCCTTCAATCAAAAAATACAATGGTGATACCTTAAACTATTTTAACATGTATAATGAAGGTTTCAGTTCCATTAAAATCGGGAAAATATATATCAATTTTGCAGATAATTAGAGGTGCAGTTGATCCAATACAAGTTAGCAAAAGATTATTAATCCTGTATTAGATACAGAAAAATTTGCGTAATATAAGAGAAAGAAACTTGGTCAAATTTATCGACTGGATTCCATCGTCAATTATGGTAAAACCATTTTGCCTTAATTCAATGAAGGTAGCTGTATCGAAACGACTCTTACCTAACACATTTAATACATCGGGATTAATGATTGCTAACCATACATCCATAGCTATGGTAAGCTACTATTTCATCTATATTCGAGTAGTTAATTGACCGATGTCTTCAACAATATTTAAGATTAATGAATCGGAAAGCTTTTATAGAAAACTACAAGTAAGACCCCGAACACATGATTGTGTTGCTTTGTAGAAAAGAACCTATTTTTTGCAAAAATCTTGACGAATTTTACGAGTCTAGGTACAGTTCAATAAACTATTATTTTTTAGTGAAATAACACAAAATTTGATTGCCGATTACTCTAATTTAGAAACCTTTGAGTGGAGCACTCATAATAAATAATAATTTGACGAGTAATAAACCATATAAAATAAGTGATGCTAATCAAAACTAAAAAAAAAATTATAATATTAAAGTTGATTTTTGACAAAAGGATTAGATAGACTCTGAGCTGTGACTACTCAATTAAACTTAAATTTTATGCTTTACGACTATAAATTTCAAAAATCTTTAGGTTTAAATTTGAGTAAAAATTACGTAAACGAAGCTCAATTTTTTATTGATCAAACCGTAATATTTGTAATAATAAAACAATTAAATAGATTATTGACGTTAAAATACTTGTAGCATCCGGATTTGCGAAATCATTAGCCCAATACAACCAAGGAAAAACAAATTATGTAAGTATTGAATTTGGATTGTTTTTGATAAAAAATTATTCAAATTTTGATTAATAAGCTGTAGTTTTCAGTTGAAAAAAAATTGCCACATACAGCTACCTTTTGCTGTAGCTAGCCATCTGCAAAATCAACAACTAGCTTACGTTTTAAAACCCTCAATTTTTAATGACAATATAATTGATTCACTTTTGCGAAGCTATTCCATAGTCAAACTAAATAAACTACATCCATTTTATATAGAATTTGGCTTACAGATTTCTAATTTGTAAGACTTTCTATATCATATTGTACCTAAGGTTAAATGACGAAATCTTACTTACTAATTTAATAAGTATTTCGTCAAAGAGGAATCAATTAATCAATAGTTTGGTAGTCAAAACTATTGTAATATGCCAAAACAGGTTTTTACTCATGGTATAGACTCAAACAAGAATACTTTTGCATCGTTAAATTTCAAATCATCTCATCAAAATAATTCTAACCGTGAGTTTGAATCGAAAAATCTTTCAACAAAAATGACAAAATCATATTTTCATAAAAAATATTACAATTCAGTTATTTCTAATTTGAAACTTCTTAACTTTGGAATTTTTTATAAAGGTTTATCCGAATCAGAAATTTTTCGTAAGTTTAGTTCTCTTTCTCAACTGTTTGATAGTTTATGAAAAAGAAAAGTCCGTGTTTAACTACATATCTAATTTGTCATTTTAATTCCATTAGAGCTAATGTTAAAAACATTAAAATTTCAAAAGGTTCGAATAAACTGCAGTTGTAATTATAACAAAATATACTATATCACGAGTTCTTAAATTTCATGGATTTAACGGAACTTGAATAGATTGTTTGTATAATAAATAATCCAAATAGTAGAAAAATTAGAATAAAATACTCAAAAACATACCAAAGCTTGGAATACTTTTGCAAAACGTGTATCTATATTTGTAAAATTATATAATGAAAGCTTACATAAATAGATTTTTGATTAGTTGACCGTATAACTTTTTTGATAAATATTTCATTAAAAATTATGGTATCTCTTGTCCAAAAAAAGTCTGACCAGTAGTAATCCGTAACAACTTGAATGACTTCATCAACACGATTTGAGTTATAAACAATCTTGAATATTATATATTTCGTAATTATTTTTACTTTTTCCAATTTCACAAATTTTGGTAATGAAATTTTTAATTTCCCTTCTTTAATAAATATCTGTCAAATCAATAATTGTCAAGATTATTACATCTTGTATAATTGGTCCAATAGGCATTTCTATGACGTAGTAGTTTGGCTGGAGTAAATCATGCTTAAAAAATAATAAGAACTCGAAATTTCTAAAAAAAAGTAGAGCAATGGAGGAATTTTACACAGATGTTTTTTCTTTTCCAAAAATTGGGTAACGAGGTATAAATTGGAGTTTATTATTTTGCTAAAAGTTAATTAATTGAATAAAACTATATACTTTTGAATTTACTTTATAAGTGTCAATCATACCAATTTCATCACTAATTTAAATTTGAAGCAATAGATTATTACTAAACCTTCAATGCGTCCACCATTGATGGCAAATGTCCATCTAAAAATATACTAATATTTTAAGAAAGTACTGACTCAGTTCAAACAACCCTCTATGTAGTAAAAAGGGTGATTTATTTTCAATTATCTTTAATGCTGATGGTACCATTTCCTTAACACTTAGACTATCGTATGACTGAAATGGTGTCACCTCTTTATATCATAATTTACTAATGAAATTACCATTCGAAATAATGTAATTTTCTAAAAAACTAGCAAATTTCCACGCGGAAATATGGATGTGACAATCGTAATTATTTATCACAGCCATGTGAGAATAAGTTTCTAATTTAACAGATAGAAGTTTGTGACCTGAAAAGCATCAAATTAAAACATATCAAACTTATGTAAAGAGAGGGAATATTAGATAATGTAATAAAATAAACTTTTCTGCTATCCAAATGCTTCGATTTAAGATTTGTATAGGATCTTATTGGACATAATTTGAATACATACACTTACAAAATCATTTTATTATCAAAAATTATTGTTTCTTGATGTTTACTGTAATAATTAACGTAAATTGATGTAGGCTTTGTGAATTCTGCAATATTAACTGTCTGAGCAAAATTCTATTATCATTTAATTTTACGTCGAAAGAATAATCAAATGTTTTCACGGATCGTAATACTGAGTTTATAATGTATTTGAAAGAATAGAAGAACTTTTGGTTTGGTGATATTTGGCATGATACTATGTAAACGGTATCTTTATTACTCATATAAAGATCGCCTTCAGCATCACTTAAATTAGTTTTAAAAGTGATATTTGTGATTTTATCGGCGAAACTTTCTAAAATAGGAATTCTTATTTCATTTACAAAACTATTTGCGGTATTAATCATATAGCCTTCTTGATTCACTAGAAGAGCATTTTTTTTAATAGTTATATATTCTTTAATATTTTCATAGATCAAAGAGCAATCGCCAAACAAAAAAACGAGTAAAAAAATTATATATTGTTTTAATGAAAACATGGTGTTATCAATAACAATAATAGCAGTCGAAATTTAGTCGAAAAGGTTAATTATCTATATTAAAAGTGTCTATTCATTTTTTAAAATTTTTTGTAACTCTCCGGAGTCATGTAATGTCTGTAAAATGTCTATACCCCCAATAAAATGCTCTTTTATATATATCTGAGGAAAGGTTGGCCATTGACTAAACTCTTTCATTTGAGAACGAAGTTTATCATTGTTAAGGACGTCAATTGTTAAAATTTCTGTCTCATACTGTCTCAATATAGTTAAAGCTTGTTTAGAAAATCGGCAGAAAGGATTTTCTTTGGAACCTTTCATAAAAAGAACTAATTTATTATCTTGAATAATACGTTTTATATCAATAAAATCTTCATTTTGTGTAACAGCGGATATGAAAGACTTGATTTTTGAACTCAACATACTAATTTTTGGTAGCTCAAGCGTTTCGTAGTGTTCTCCCGAATTAAACAAAATAGTAACAGCAGGTATACAACTTACAAATTGTTTAATTGACAACTTATCTAGATCTTCAGTATAACTGATATCCAAATGAGAACATTCAATTATATTCAAATAGTTTTGGATTAGTTTTTCAACAACATTGATAATTTGTTTGCAACGTATGTCAGAATTACTGCCTATAATATAGATTTTATGTTTCATTGAGTCCAAAAGAGACATTTTATATTCAAGTGATCTAATACACTAACAATATGAATGTCCAGTTGTTAATTAAAATGATTTTTGTTTGCAGTGTTACACTTTATATTTTCACTAAAGTTTCAAATATATTTTAAGAAAAATTTTCTTTGATTTATACAAGAACATCAGGAAGATCTCCTAATATATCCTGGCATTTATTATAACAGTAATGTCAGTGCCATACTTAATAGTAATTATAATCATAAGTTTCATTAAAAAATTTGTTACTTAATAGATTGAGAAAAAAGTATAACAATACAAAGACTATCAAGTATTCTTTATCTATAATGTAGCTTATTATATACGAAATAATAATACAAGTCTATCAATTTAAGAAATTTCAATTAGAACATTTGATGTAGTAAACATCATTTCACTATTCATTTTCTACTCTTAGAAAAATAAGAAATAACAAATACTATAAATTTGATTTAATATAACGAAATATTGGTATCACGATTATCAATCACAAGTTCAATTTTTTTAATTGAGCATTATTTGATCTAATGTCAAAATATCAACGTACAATTATATTTGTGAGAATACCTAATTGTTACTAGTTTATAATTCAAGTTTTGATATAAATCATAAAACAAGATTGTTTATTATAGACGCATAAATCACATAAATAATATATATATATATATATATATATATATATATATATATATTCTATTATAAACATTCTAGAGCTTATACAAAAACACATATAATTAAATAATCCAGTAATTTTTTTGAAATGTTGAAATTAAAACGAAAAGTGATTTTGACAATCACATTCTTCAGTTGATATTTATTGAATATCTAATTTGTCTCAGCTTTTCCGCAAAAAATAAGCTAATTAAGTCTATTAATGTTGAATAACCTTAAACAGTGTGAAAAAAACATTTTATTTATTTTCGTATTCTTGAAAAAATTATTTTTTGTAAGCCTTATCAAAATGTAACAATTTTCAAAGATCTTACAATTGACTCAAATTTTCTAAAGTAATTAATTCAGGAAATTCCGTCATACGCCAAGCTTCTATCAATACATACTTACTATAATTTTCAATTAATTTTGCAAGTTTTTCGAAAAAAAGTTCGTTTGCAATAAAATTGTCGGACGCCATATTTGATGATTTCATTTTCGAATATTGCTTGGATTTAAAGAATGACATATCTTCGAATATAAATAATTTATTCAAAAAACAGCTGCCAATTGATGAACTTAATATAATCATTTTACCTCACCATATCAGGTAAAATAAAATGAGCATTTTCAAACGGCTGAAGATTTTTTAGGTCAGGTAAATTGTTTAATTGGTTTGGAATATACTCATTAAACCCTAAACTAGGATTAGGGCAATCTGAATTTCATAGAAATATACCACAATTACTTAAAATATTAAAAACTGTAGGATGCTTTAAATTGTATTCTGCGTAAAGTGATAATTCCTGAAATTCTATAATAATATTTAACTAACCTCTCTAGATTTTAAATCATCAACCTGTTTTAATATGTTTTTCTGATTTAATACAGTTCTTGAAAAAGCAATTTGTCTTTCATTAACTTCATTACGCCATTTAAAATTACATGATTGTTTAAATTGAAGTAATCTATCAATTGACAAACTATTTTTCGGAGCTATTTGTTGTGTTACTAAATTGTAAGAACCAGGTTGATCCTCAGATTTTAGATTAAATCGGTTTATTAGTTCAGGAAACGTATGTTCTCGAAGCCTTTCCATCCAAATTTTATTAAATTGAACTTTATTTTCGCAACGAGGTGTATTGAATTCATTCAATTTTTCACGTTCAGAAATTTCTATGGTTATGTCATTGGTATAAAGATTTGCATCATCATCATAAACATCATCATCGTCGTGTAACAATGTTAAAGGTGTTTGTTTTTTCATCATCTAAAAAGACTTCAAATGTTATCTGTTATCTCAAAATTTGACAAATAACTTTAACATAAAAAATTATCCTTTTCGCAAAAGATTAGGGAAAAATTTATAATCGTACGCCTAAAGTTACGTCATATTATAATTCTTACTCTAGTGCACAATTTACCATCAGCATATACTCTAAGGAAATTTTTCTGTTTTAATTCCTGAAAATCCTCTTCTAGCAAAAAAATAACTATGCACAGTACCAACTCATATTAAAATAAAATGGTTGCAATGGTCCTGTAGAAGAATTCTTATATATTAAAACTAAATGTTGGTGATTCAATTGAAAGTTACATGACCCAGGTGGAATTTCATATATTAATTTACCATCATGTCGCTTTAATGGCTTCAGATAGTCATTGTGTAATGAGAAAATAGCTGCAAAATTAAATCCCGACATTTTATGTGTAATTTTATATTAAAATATTAAAAGTGGATTTATTTTTTTAAAACGCCTCCCAAGGGGCTCGAACCCTTGACCACCAGCTTAAAAGGCTGGCGCTCTACCGACTGAGCTAGAGAGGCATAGTGACAGTTAAATTAAACTATACTTTATCTCAATCTAAAACGAGCTTTCAAGCATATTTCTCAAAAAAATCTTGTACTATAATTGTTAATAAATATTTTTTTTGTTTACTTTTTCAAATTTTCTAAGTTCTTCAGCAAATTGCTGTTTCATGTGAGTATGTCTGGCTTCTATAAGCATATAGAGATCAATTAATTACGCTCATTTTGAAGCTCCTGCTTTAAACTTTTTATTACCTGAACAACAATCTGTAAATCAAAAGTAATATACACTATTTAAATCCGCGATTTTATTATTAGGAACATAGCTATTCTCTGAAATAAAATTTTGCTCTGTAGAAAAATACCAAAACCATCCTGCTACAAAACGTAAGTAAATAATTCTTACTTTATTTGAGAAATCAATTATTGAACACTTATCAACACTCTCAGGATTTATTTTGATTTCATTTACGGTACAATCGAGACTAATTAAAAAAATCAATGAAAATGAATTACGAAGCTATTTTTGCAATTAATTGTGTATTGGCATTTTGACTCAACCGATATATTAAATTCAAATCCGAAAGCTAATTGTATTAGAGTTAAACACAAATACTTCTTTTTTATCCGGAACGCTGTTTGCTTTCATCATTAGCTGGCTCAATGATTCTTTTTGTTCTTTGACTAATTCCTCCAACTTTTCTTTTTGAAGATTCATGTTCTACAATAGTTCAAACTAATACAAATTATTACATATGTACAGTTTCTGAGATTTTTATTTTTTAAAATAACTTGGTTTCTTTCTTGTTGTGCAATTTTTAAAAAAGACTGTAAATGAAACAATTGAATATTAACTTACCGATGTCTCTTTCTGTAAATTTGAAACTTCATTGAGCTTTAAATTTAATCTATTTTGCTGGGTATACATCTATTTTTTTCAGTAATATTTTTAATTTACTTTTTTCAAAAGCTGATGCTCTCTAAAACGAATTGACATATAGAGCTCATTATATTGTAAAGCTAAATTGTAATTGTCCAGCCAACACTGAATTTTGCTAGTTCTAATTGCTTCAAACTCTCGAGTAGCACCTGAAACAAAATATAATTACTAATATAAACCTAAAATTTTATACATCAAAATTATGAAATTTCGAATCGTTGCTGTTTTTTGAGGAACTGATATGTTATTTTGTAAAGATTTTGAATTTAATCCTATAAAAAAATTAATTATATGAAATTACTATTTGAGCAAGTACTAGAAGCTAGATCAGCTTTGATCTGCTCTAATGCCCTCTTCATTTTATCCCAATTATTAATTGTCATCCCGTATGGTTCCTTTAAAATTAAAACCAAAATAGTAAATAATTCAAAATAAATTTATTAAAAAAATTTAAATTTGCGTCTTGTAAATCAATTTACAACTAAGTGTTTAAAATATATATTAAACTTTTTTTGATAAAAATAATAATTTTTTTATCGTTTCTAATAAAATATGATAAAAACTCAAGGAAAAACTATTTTTTTTTTTAGCGTAAATCCATAATATCTGTTGAAACCATGAAACCAAGGGCATTCTTTTTTTTGAAAATTGTAGCAAGTTTGCATTATTAGATATCAATGATATCAATGAGAGTAAAAACGAATAATTATGATTTGAAGGATTTTTCAAAGTAAGTGTTATCAATTCAAAACAATGGAATTTATTCCAAATTTCACTAATATCTGAGTATTGACATAAATCGGAGCAGCACTGGCATAGAACTAAGTTAATGACAGAAAGCCCTAATGCGACATTATTTTTATTATTCTGTGAATGTAATAAAGCTTTGTTGAAATTTGCTATTGCTTCAAGGGATACATGACTATTGGAATACAAGAATTTGAATTTTTTCCTTAAAGGATGTTTTGATTGCATGATTATAGGACACAATAAACTGAAAACGGACAAGATTATATTATAATAAAGATTTCTTGAATTTTTTTCTGACTTTTTTAGCCAGTATATGCGGATAACTTGCTCAAGGAATACTTTCAAATCTAAGTACATAAATTAAAATTGTAAATTTATTATTTAACAGAGCTTATTATATAGATGACCTATTAAATCTCACCTTCCAATACTGGGTTGTTTATTAGCTCTAATATTCTAATTATCAAAGATATATTTTGAATTGAGTCAATTTGGGTATTTAAATCCTAAAAAGTCATGTAATAAACAATCTTTACTTGATTTGTAAGATTTAGTACCAAGATACTCAAAAAACCCTTCGAGCTTATTATCTTCAACCAAATAGATACTCTTTTGAGCAAACTTTCTTTTTTACAATCATTGAGACTAGAAACTTTAAAAGCAATAATGATTTGTTTTACAGCCTTTCTAAATTATTAATTCTTAACAATCAACTTACATTGTATATCAAAATTAACTGAGTTTCAATGAAAGGGATCAAACATTCAGAACTATAAGTCTGTTTCGAAACATCAATGAATATGTGTGGTTTTTTGAGATCAGTTGATTCGGGAAATAACATAATGGTTAAAAAATAATAGTAATTTCTCAAGTTTGACACACTCTTTGCTTCCATACAAGGAGATAAAATTGTTAAAAATACTTTAAGTGAATCCAATTCAAATCTTGAAGAATTAATTTTGAAGTTCAACCCATTATAGTGACTTAATTTATTAATTAAATTTTTCTCTTGATTTATTTGACAATTTGAAAGATTATTCAACACAGATATAATTGAATCATTTCTTGATCTTGAACCAGTCTGTAGTTGGTTCACTTGTTTCAAATATGCTCCCAACAAATCAGTATAGGCGCCTTTCGATTCAATCGAAAAAACACTTGGCAAAAAAGAAAGATAAATAACGCATAAAATTGTCGTTTGAATATATGTTCGCAAATTATTGTCACCTTTATACATTCTTATGCATTCAAATAAAAATCTGCTCGCTTGTAATAATTTTACGAAATTTAAATGTTCATGAACCAGCTTCTGAAAATTACTTTGATTTACACGATCTCTTAAAAATTTGTTATAATAATCCAGCACAAGAACACAAAATTTTAGGACTAATTGGTTGTTATAAAAAACAGACGAGATGAACTTTGATGAAAATATGGTTGTACCAATTAGCTTTTTCAAATAATAATAAGAATCTTTTTTACTTAATGTCCTTGATAATAATAAAAAAAATTATGTATTACCTCATAAAAAATTTTACTTTTTTATCCTTAAACTTGAATATGTTTTCTAAATCAAGAATCAAAGTTTTCTTGGTTCTGGAATGACAAATACTAATCAATAAACTATAAAACATGATGTCTTTGTCTTTGAGAGTATGTTGAATCAACCCAGTACATAAATTCAACTTTAAATTTGTTGAAGTATTATTGTTTTCATTTGTCGAGTCACTAAAATTTCCCGAGCATTGTACCGATTCAGAAATACAGTTTGAATTTTGTATCAAAACATTTTCACTAGAATAATTGTAGATTGAAAGCAGCTTTTCCACGTATTGTTGAGCATTCTTACTCCACAGAGAAGAAATGTTTTTCAAGTACTCTCGCAAAAGTCTAGAGCTCTGGATAGTGCAACTTTTTGACTCTTCTAAAACCTTATCAGTCGTACCAAAACTTTTACTAAACTTTAGAGAATTTTTACAATGGGTAATCTTATCTTTATATGTAGAATCAATATGATAACATATCAAACATAAACAGAATAAAGAGATTTTATCGCAAAAAATCAATTTTATGTCTGAGATATGTTTATTAAAACTCTTTTCAATCAATTTTTCCGTGAAATCTGTTTCAAGTAATAGAGTTTGAATGAGATCTATTATAAATTTGAAGGTGTTCAAGCAATTAAATGAGCTGCGCCTCAAAAGAGCGCAAAAAGCAGTATCTTGAGTTGTGCAATCAAAGCTTGTTATCTGTAATTTGTAACAAAATCTAAAAATAATTTTAAAAACTTTGAGCTCATACCTTTGCAAACTATTTATTAAAACAAATAAACACTTTGTTTCATCAAGTCTTCTGCATTCAAATATCAATGATGATATTAAATCAAGCCAGAAAAAATAATTTTTTTTTTTTGCTGCGCTGGTTAATTCAATTCTTTTCAAAATGAAGTGATTAGGTATACAATTTATTCTCAAGGCAGCATCTATTAAACCAAAAATAATCAATTTGAATTCGAATGATTTATTCGACGTCTCTTGTAACTTTACTATTCGAAACATTAATGATTAATAACTTACTCTGTTCGATTGCAAAATGTTTCCAATCAAACTTAGTTGAAACGAAACTTTCTTGGAAAAAAATATGATAAAGTATTATAACTTCACACCATCTGTAAATTTTTTTTTAATCGTTTCGGCTTACATTAAAAAAAATATTTCAGAGATTTCAAAAGATGAGTAGAATTTTAGGACAGACGGAAATAATGCGTAGCATGAATATTTTGAATTAAGATAATCGAGTTTAAAATAAAGTTTGAAAAATTTTTCGAAGTTTAAGTTGAAGTGTTTTTCAAAATCAATTAATTGGCATAATTTACATTGTGTTTCAGTAAGATGATTGAATAAATCATGTTTCAAACTTGAAGCCTCCAATAAATACAGTAAGCCAGCGAAACTTTCCTTTTTTAAAGATACATACGATGTTTTGATTGCTGCAATAACTATTTCAACATTAGGTAACAAGCTGTATAATTCGGTTTGAAGTATTCTAAATTCTTTATATGGTAAAATCGTAAAAACGACCATAATTGTTTGCAGCAAACGCAAAGTAATTAATACAATCTTAACATCGGAATTCATTAAACAGCGTGTAAAATAGGTCTTGTGAAAATTAGTAGACTGCAGAATTGAAATTAACTTTTGATAGATATATAATTTATTCAACGAACATTCTGATACTTTATCAGATTCAAAAATAGCTGATGCCATTAAAATCTTTTCTTTTACTTCTAAAAAAAATTTATCTTTTAGATTCTCAATCATGCCGTTGGGTTTGCTTGACAACTCTATCAAATTATTCTTGATATATAACATATATATAATTTTATCAACAAAAGCAAAAATGCACATTTTCATATATAACGATGCCTGTGCTTCCAAATGCAACTTACGTATATATGTCGTTACATTATTGAGAAACAAGTTACTTAGTATCAAATCTCGTGAAAAAATATCCAGGAAAAGTTCTTGCTGTGATAAACTGATTTGAACCAAAGTAGTATTGCACAAAATCTCCACAATCTCTTGATGACGATTGTATTTGAGCATCTTAAGAATATACAATCTCATATATGCTTGAAACTGAATTATTACATTTTCGAATTTTAGTTTTAAATTCAAATCTAAGCAAAATGAGTAAACCGTTTCATTCAATATGTACACTTTTATTACTTGCTTTAATAAACCAACATCATTTTCCATATGTTTGAGAATAGTTTGTAACGTGTAGAATGAGTTAAAATTAAGTGAGTACAGAGGACAACTTTCTAGAGCTTGAAAAAACAAAAGTTTAAAATTTTTACATTTGCTTAATTTAACTTGATACAAAGAGTCACTATATAACATTAAATTACAAAGAAACTTGAGAAAAACTTTTATTGGATATACAATATTTTGTTTTTGCGAGCTGATATCTAAAGTTAAGTGAAGAGTTTTATAATCGTTATTATTTGACATCAATGTAACTAAATTAGTACACCTTAATAACTTTGAGCCAAATATTAATGTTATCTTATTATATATATGAGTATAGCAGTTGTATTTGAATTTAAAACAATCAGCTAAAAATTCAGCACATTCTTTAAAAACTGTCCAGGAGTAACTTGAGTGATTCAGAAGTCGAATGAACGCTTTATAATTAAATACTAGGATTTCTAAAAGTAAGTTTTCGATGTAAGGTTTTGAATGCAAAAAAATTATACGGAACTGGATAATTAAAAGTTTATACACATCTAAAATAACTCCCAAATTAGGCTTTTCTTCTAAATAATATTTGTCATTACAATCAACATATTTTAAATTTTTTTCATCGATTAACTTCCAATAACCAAATAAACTGTAAGTTGTTTTATTTCTTATTTTTTTTTTAGCGAGAGGACAGTTTGCATAAAGTTCGGTATTGATTTTTTTAGTATCATATAAAAAGCATGTACAAATATTATGTTCCAAAAGCTTTTTTAAAGTCGCTAAATCTATTAAATACTTTTCTTTCATTGTTAATCTTTACTTAAAGCTTTTAATATGTATTTGTTTTTATTAAAATAAAACATGTACTGCACCTATTATACATGAAATCTTCAAATATCGAATATTATTCTTCATCTCTTAAGTTCTACACAAACGTAAAAAATGGCTTGAAAATATTGATAACAGACTTTAATTAAGAAAAAAAAAAAGTATAATCAGTTTGTAAATCAATTGCAACAAAGTTTGAAAACTCACGAAAACAACTTAAATCTTGGATTACAAAGTGTCTTTTTTGGACCAGTGAATAAAAATGTTGAACACACAAAATGCAAAATCAATCAAGTCTTGAAAAGAAACTTTAAATTTGCTACATTATTGATAAGCAAAACAAACGCAATTTTCTCTCAACTTAAATCTAATCCAAAAACTTTGGATAGAAGCCATAACTTGATATCAAATTTAATTATTAATCCAAATAATCCTAATTCCATTAACGTAAGCTGGTTGTAGTTTTCGCGAAATCAACAGTGCAACAAAGTTCAAGCATATGAAACTACAATTCTATCAAAACCTGCTGAACACTACGGAGAACTAAATTGTACTAATCGCGAAAAAGACAGTTTACTATCTGTTAATATTGAAATTCAAAAAAAATCAGTGTTAAAACATTTAGTGGAAAAAGTAGAACTAAAACTTTTAATAATTAATTTTAGAATGAAAGAGTAGATATAATAAAAAATTTAGTCAAGTCAAGAATTTTAACGTCTACGTTTGACAATATTTCAAACAAGTAACATATATATAACAACACTCACATATATTGCCAGTGTTGTTCCAGATGAAAACCCATCGATTGTAAACAACTTGAATTACGATAAAGATAAAGTACCTCTTAATTTTCACTATTTGTTTTTAGAGAGATTTATTGGAGTTGTACTTCAAATCAAAACACACAATGAACACGGATGATAAAACAAAAGAATTGTTTAATTTAATTCTGAAACAACTTGAAACAATCCAAATCTATTAATAACGTCGATTAATTTTTTTTTGTGAAACTTGAAAATTTTACGCATTCAATCTGCTTCACCTAAACCAGATTTAGAATATGTCTTCTGTTAGATCTGATGTATCAAAAATGCTAAATACACATAGAACATCTTCTAACAATAAAATAAACTGCAAAATAGCGGGATCACATCGTATTATTGTAATGTTTTGTAAATTTGATTGTAGATTTAACAAAAGATTTTAATAAATCAGGTATAAATTCAAGTAAACTATCATGTTCAGAACTTGCTCTAAAGAATTCACAAAATGATTTGAAAAAAGATAATTCAGTTTCAAAATCTTTCCAAGGATACTTGCAGATGAAATGTATTGAAGTACTTAAGAAGTTCAATAAACCGTTAAATCTAAATGAAATTGAGTTTGCGATAGGACAAGAAATTGATTCAATAAATAAACAAGAAATTATAAATAAACTTAAATCAAATCCTAGAGTAGATTATAATTCAAAAACAAAAAAATGGTCCTATAGATCCCCGTATCAACAATTTATCAGCAAAGAATCAATTTTGAACCAACTTGAAAAAAAACCTTTTGAAATAAATAAAGAGGGTTTAGAAAGCAACAAAAATTTGAATTTATTACTTAACCAGTAAAAACCTAGTTAGAAATTATGTGCAGTATACTATCACAAAAACTGTGCCGAGCTGTCAGAGCTTCACGTTTGTCAAAATGTAAAATCTTTTCAACCGATTCGGGTTTATTTTGTGATTTATATGATGTGAAAAAACGCTGTGAGTTTTGTCAATCACTTCAAGGTGTAATTCTGTATAAACTGGGTCCGAAAGAAATTGAATGTCACAAACTCGACAGTGATTTAAAAAAAGTTTGGCACAATGTATATTTTGATGTTTATTTCATTCATTCTAATAGATTCCTCCGACTACAACAGCAAATGTATTAGACACATGTCGGAAAAAATCTGATTCGTTGAATAATTGCTTGAACAAAAATGTAAAAACCAATATAATGATCTTTTACTTTATTTAGCCAGTGAGAAATTTGGGTATCAAAAGACAAAAACCCTGTGTAAATAAATCAACTAGGTAAAAAATACTTTTTATCAATTACTCAGATTTGTAAAAATTGTGAACACTCATATTTATAATACTGAAGATCTTAATCAAGATGTCTTTTTACAATAATTATTTTGTAGGAAGCGTAAATCTGAATACACAAGTTATGTAGAGTATTAAATATATATATATATATTTAATTTATTAATTTATTAAAAAGCTAACTATTGTTTTCTTTAAGTGGATTTATATACGACGTGGTCATTAAAATTAAACCACAGTCTTTTTTTCTTGTATTGAACAACAATGAAATTCTCAACGACTTTTAAAATGTCGTTTCTCGTTATAATGCAGTTATTCAAATTATCAGAAAACCGATTTATTGAACGCTATAGTTCAACCAAAATTAATTCTAAACAAGAGAAAATACTAGCTAATTTAATTATAAAACAAATACAAACTAACCTTTTATTGATTTATCATAAGGAATCATTTTGTTTAAATATAAATCACAGACTAGCATCTGATGTTTGCCAGGAACTCCTTAACAATCCAAAAAATTTTTGATTTTTGCATTTAATGTCGAAATTAACTAAATTACTATAAACAAAATAATTAATTAATATCACACATTAAACCATAAATATTTAGTTAAATATTGACCGGCATGCAACGTACAATCAGTCATAATTACTTTTTATAAATATATGGAGTCTTCTAGCGCCGATTACAAGTTTCAAAACTACGAAGTTAATCAAATCCGTTTTATTCTTAATGGAATGGGTATTAAAATTACTATTCAAAGAAAAAATAAACACTGATTAATTTTTTTTTTTTTAGCTCAAATTAAAGAAACTCATCTTGTGAAACTCGTAATTTGTAAGCTGTCAAAGGCTTATATAAATTGAATAATACTAAAGACCTGAAACTAAATATGTTCAATTTGTTTTTGCTAATTTGTTTGTTCGTAATATTTTCACAGCTTCTCATAGTTTCTCCCCGTTTTAAGAATTCTAATAGAAAAATTAATTCCGGAGTATCAGTGTAAACTCTCAAATAACCTTGGTCTTCAAAAGCTCGTTCACAACATAATAAAGGTGAGAAACTAATTTGTAAATGAAGATCCTGAAAGATACTATTTTCAATAATAAAGCTGTCAATGCAAAATAAAGGAATTTCAAAAGACATCAATTTTTTTTTTTTTTCATCAATCAACAGCAATCTCTCATTTGAAATAAACAAAAAGCCTGAACCAGAACTGTAAATTTTTTGACTCTTAATTTGAAAATTATAAGTAACATATTTTGGAATTTCAAAAACTTCATTTGTAAGAGGTAAAGGTATGTAATTTATGTCATTACAATTAATTCTTAGTCTGTTTAGTAATATGGGTTTATAAGCCATGATTCACTGATTACAGATTAAACTGATATCAACTATAAGGCAAACAAAACCATTAAAAGCTTATTTGCCTTACTTTTTGCATGTACAAAACTCAGTACTGCTAACTCAGAATTTTACCTGACTTTATGTTATTTAAATCTCAGATATAAACAGGTTCATAATTAAAAAAAACCTAAATCTGTTGAAATCAATTTAATGATTACTTCTACATCATTTGAATGTAATTCTCGTTATCTATATTTACTTGCTTGTCTGGTTGTAAGAAATTCTTGTTACATAAAATTATAAAACAGGGCCAGATTGTGAACGTGACATTAAAAAACAACATACGAATAACTGGAACGTTTGTTTCCAGCACCAAAAGCCCTAGCAAATCAGACAATGCAGATGTTCTAGTTGTTTTGAAGTATGCCCGAGTTATAGCTAACGATGTACATATTTTATATTCCCTCATTACTTCAAATCTGTTATTAGGAATCTTTAAATGATGATACTGATGAATTATTGATCATTTCTGGAAGAGATATAGCAACTTTACATGTGTTTTCAACTATAATTAATGAAAAAAAATTTACAACTATGCAAAGTATACTTAATTGGTTTTAAATGACACTTGTAGATAAATTTCTTACTGATAATGAGATTTCGAAAAACATAGTATCCGATCGAAGGTTGGAAAAATGGAAACCTGCAGGTAAATAATTTCTTAATCAGAAATTATACTTAGATGATATCGATTCTTTGAAAAACATGTCATTAGACGAAAAACTTGATAAATCAACATGGGATCAATTTGAAGTTAATGCTCGTTGTTTTAAAGTGAAAACTACATACCAAGAAGATTTATATACTACTCCACTGAATATTGAAACAATACCGCAATGCATTAAAGAGCGAGCGAACCAAATTGCCCGAGAAATTGAAACTAATCAATCATGGAGGATTGATGATGGGCAAGATGAAGAAATCTTCAACGGATCAGGAAAATCATTTGGTATTTTAATATACAATTACATATAAGTGATACATACAAATTATATTATTTATACACTAATTCAGATACAAATCTGCCGTATAAAGAGATTGTGAATAAAACCAAAACTAAAGTACTATATTCTCAAAAACTTCTATTATTATTTTTTAGCTCGCTTCCACAGACCAATGTTGTAAACAAAGTAAACCCGATTCGTTATTATCAAAAGCTTTGAAAGCTGTAAAACAAATGGATGAAACTTTCCTAAAATCTTCAACGAAATTGCTGCCTTCCCGGCAAGGTAAATAAATGCTTACTGAGTAGAATGAAATAGGCTGTTCCAATTTTCAAAATAATTCTTACGAAGTTACGTCCAATAGTAATTTTATTAAAGTAAAATTGATGCAAAAGCTAATTTTTTATAGAATATTAATGCATTAAACTTGGAAACAGCTAGAATTCGTCACGATCTCTACAAATCAGAGATTGGAAACAAACAAGCTGCTATTTTGAATAAAGTTGCTTGGTCAAAAAACTTTTTTTCATCTCTTGATAGAGCTACAGAAAAAAAAAAATTTTTAAGGTCTTTAAAAGTATTGACAATAAGGATAAATAAGTAAATCATTTATTAATGATGTTTGTCAAAATTTAGAATTGATTGGTCTCAAGCCTCAAAAACTTTAAACAAATTAGGTGCGCAATGTTTCGAGCAAATGTATTCTTTAATTTTAGAGACCAAAGAAAAACCTTCGCTTCATATTTCAAAAAAACCTGGCACAGAATTTGTGTTTTTTGAAGTAATCAGCATAATAATATATTGATTCTATTTAAATCAGAGATCGAGCTACTTCAATGATTTTAACTCGAAACTATTTGCCCAGATCATTTTGAGTTCATTTGATAAAAATTTAGTTGATTGTAGCTTAACGTGGACGCGAAGATTAAAAAACCAGAACTATTCAATGAACTGTAAAAGATATATAAGTGATATGGTTTTAGACATCAAATCCGACGAAAAATTGAAGAACAATATTTCAATTAATTTACCAAACGAGCGTATGACAAAGATTTCTAATAAAAAACCATTGAATGAAAATTGTATTCTTAAAAATAATTCATCGAAGGTTAAAGATACGGTTAGGAAAAATCTTTTGTATAATAAAATGAATAATCAGAACTGGTGCGTCAATAATTCGAGTATATTGTCTGAACCAAAAATACTCATGGAATTAAATGAAACGTCTAAAGTAAATTCTCCAAAAAATACGGAACAACCAAGAATTTTGCAAATCACTCAACCTAAAATCCTTTTGACGTCTAAAAATTATCTTGAAAAACAAATAATATCTCCCAAAACACAATATGATATTGATAACATGCAACACTTAGTATTATGGCCGTGTAAATGTATTATGTCGTACTATAATCCGCCAAGCACTCAATTTAGCATGAATAACAAAGAACCTTATGCCGATACTCAATCACTTTATTCATGCGCACCTGCTACTTTCAATATAAAAACCAACAGCACTAGCTTCCCAAATCCAAGCCCGAATCAATATATATCCCCTCAATACATATCACTGTCAAATAAATTTGTACTAGTTCCTTCTGCAGCTTTTAATAACTCTGGATTACCATTATATAATGACTTGATAAATAATAATCGCGCTCCAGTTTCAGACTGTTGTCCTTTCCAGCTAATTCCTTTGGCAGCGTCTCCTTCAAAAACTTTCAGTGAAACCAGAGATTTAACACCAGTAGATACAAAAACCAATACAGACTTATAAATATCAAACATATATTAATTTTATATATTATACACTGAGTCAATCCAGTTTTTTTATAGTAAATTCAAATTAATTTCATCTATATTTATGCAACTAAAGACGACAATGTTTCTTTAATTCCACACATTTTTTAATGTAACTGAGCTATTCACCTGCAAGACTGTTTCGCTTGACGGAACTATGACTAAAATTAAAGAAGAAAAATTACAAAAAAAAAAAGCAGTAATCGCAAAGAAAAAAAATAAACAGCTTTTAAAATCACTGCGTACACTAGAAAAACGCTCTTTAAATCAACAAAGTTCAACCACTGAAACTTCAAATAATAATACAAATAAACTAACAAAAAATTCTTATAGTAAATCTAAACAACCATCCGAGCGAACGGCTTTTTCTTTTACTGCCATAAAAAAGTAATTCAACCATTTCAAACGTTCAAATAGAAATGAGTTTCTTTTATTCGGGGGTGAATTTTATGATGGCTTTAAAACCTATATTTATGGTGAAACGTACAGGTGTAATATAGTGAAAAATAAATGGAAACTTATCAACTCCGAAGACAATCCTCGACCTAGATGCTCACATCAAGCAGCTTTACATTTAGAAAATGTTTACATATTCGGAGGAGAATACATAGAAAAAAATAAATCTTACCACTTGAATGATCTGTGGAGCTTCAATTTAAAATCAAACAATTGGAGTGAAGTTATCAGTACAGGTTCAAAACCATCTCCAAGAAGCGGTCATAGAATGGTTTGAAGCTCCAAAATATACATAATGTAGGTCGTATTTAAAAATCATATAGTTTTATTTGGTGGGTTTTACGATTCCCATAAAACTACAAAGTATTTTAATGATTTATATTTTTTATCTCTGTCGAACTTTAACTGGGTTGCAATAAAAGAGTTACCAATTGATCAGGTTGGTAATTGTTTATTATTAACTTTGACAATAATTAGGCTCCTACACCAAGATCTGGCTGTATTTTTGCTTCTTTTCCTAATTGTGGTATATATTTATGCGGAGGCTTTTGCAAAATTAAAGACAATAATAGCGGGACACAAGGAGTCATATATCAAGATAGCTGGTTGCTGAATATACATCATACAATGCAATTAACACCAGAGAATATTTCTTGGGAAAAGCTGTCGTCAAAATCGAATTTTCCATTAAAAGCTTGTGGTTTGCATATCAACTCACATAATTAATTTAGGATTATCGTGTGCAGTACACGAACAAATAGCATTTTGTTTTGGCGGAGCAATAGATGATGATCCCGGAGGCACTGCTTTAAATTCTAATTTATTGAATAAATTGTATATGTTTAATTCGCGTTCAATGTATTATATCAATTATCATTAGCTATATTTTAGGAGTTGGTCTCTTATCAATATAATGAATGCTTCCCTTACTGAAAGCTTAGACAAACTATCAACTGAAGAGATTATTGCAACCTGCAAAGTAATGAAAAAATTTACTTTCAATTTATTTTTAGAAAGCCAATTTTCCGCTTCCCCGTTACAATGCATCTTTGACCATTTTAGATGAAAAAATACTATTATACGGAGGTATTTTTGAGACAAAAATACAAGACTATATATTAAATGATTGTTGGCTTTGTAACCTGAAAAAAAAGTAAGTTTTTCATTCAACTGGAAAAAAAATTAGTGATTGGAAATGTTTGATTAAACATAATATTTCATATGATTCCAACGAAACCTCTAGTCTTGAGGTACTTCAAAAATAAATAAGATTATTGTAGAGCGACTAAAAGCAGACTGTCTTGAAAAATATTTTTCAATTCTTCCATCTGGTTAACAATGTTAAAAAACATAATTTTACTTTGACTTTTAAAAAAATCTCTAAATTTTCTCTCATATACGTCAAAGATCTATAAGAGTTACAAACTTTTAAAAATTTACCTATTCTCGTAGTTTTTAAAAATTAATTGACCTTTTTTCCCAACAATTTCATAGAATACATCCATTATAGCCATTGAAATAAAAACTTCCTTAAATATATTTGGACTTGCTGCAAACTCTGCTCCCAACCTTATGAAATATATTATAGATTTTATTCCATACTTATGCAAAACTTGATAATATTTTATTTCAATCTTGTAAAATAGAAAATTTTAAATAAAATAATTACAGAGTTAACTGGAAAAAAAGAATTTGAACTACTCAAGTCTATTAAACAGCTAATAAATCACAAACTTTTACCTAATTGAGACGGTTTTTTAGCCATTTTTAAAATTTCAGAATGTTCACATAATTTAATCAAACACAAAAGCAAAACTTTATGTAAAAAAGGTAAGGAACTAGTTATTTGATTTAACGGCTGCAATTTCATAGCAAAAACTCTCCTTACTGTGACAAAATAACTTTTTTCTGCATTTTTAATATCACATATCTATAAAATTTTATTCAGGTGAAACATTATAGTTCAATTTACTTGAAGCACACGATTTTCAAATACTAGTTCATACGCTTTTCTACATATAAATATAATACTCCGGATATCTCGTGCGATTCCAACTATTCTCATACAACAATATTGAAACGCTTCTCTACAAAAAATTCTTCTAGCTTATTATTCTACACTGATAAGACTAAACTACTGTCCTGCCCAAAAAAAAATTTAAGGATTTTAGCAACATCATCAGCAGAATATACTTGAAAATTTATTTGGCGGATACCTTTTGAAATTATATAGTTGACCTTTAAATACCCAAACGAGAAAAAGATTTTGCTGTTAAAAACTGAGATAAATTAACTAAGTTTGAAATTAAGATCAATGCAAAACAAAAATGTTTTTGATTTGCCCACTCAACAATGGTATATAAAATATTCTGTTTAATGGCAAAAATTATTAAGTTATACTTCATTTGTTTGAACAATCAAATCTATCTCATCAATAACGCATAATCTTATCAATAATTCATAACAGCATTTGAGCTCACATGTAATCATTCTTTGAAGATTCTAAAAAATAGTTATTTAGATATGAAAGGCATTTTCTAGTACTAGGCGAAGCAATTCCAAAAATCTTACAAAAAATTTAATGAATATTATATACCTGTTCATATAACGATACGTATATGTCAGATAATTTAATTAATTCCATACAATTGATGCTACATATCTAGAATAATCATTGATGAAAAATTAACATTCCTTAATATGTGAGGAAACCTGTTCACCAACTTCTGCTATACAAGCAGAAACTGTCAATGTTTTCCCTGTACCCGGAATACCATTCAAACCTGACCTTAGTATTCTAACCCATTATGTACATAAAATGTTGTCAGAACTCTTAGCTGAAAAAAAGTCTGATATAAATTTTTTAACTTCTTTTTTCTCAAAAATTCTAAATGAAATAAGAATGTTGAAATATCACCTGCACTCAATTTCAAGAGATTTCATGTCATTTCAAAACATATAAACAAAAAAAAAATTAAACTATAAAATCAGTGTTATATTTCAAATTGTTAAATTTAATTTTATTAATCCAGGTATTCCATCTACAAAAAAATTATTTCGAAATATTTTAAAATTAATTACAAATTTAAGTCCCACTGAGATCCAATGTGATCATAAAGAATTGTTTTAAACTTAGCAACTGAGTCAGCTTCATCCAAAAAAATTAAATTAGGTGTTTTGGGTGGCTGAGACCTCATTTTATTATAGTAATCATAATTAGTCTGAGTAAAATTAAAAAACAAATTTTTTACGCTGTAGAGCAATAAATTTTGAGACGGGGCTTTAGGTATGTAAATTTGTTTTTTGGTTGTTAATAATTCTTGTACATCCAGCTTAATTAATTTATTCATAACTAAAATTACGGATCCAATTATTTTTCGTATTTGATGTAAAAGAAATGATTGCCCTTTTATTTGAATTTCGGCACAGGGAATATTAGTTTGAAGAATGGTTTTTTTAATCTAATTCATTATTGAAATCGGTGAAAAAATACAATAATTGAGATAATGTAACGTTTGGATTTAGGATTTTCTCTTTTCAGTTTTGAAGTGAAATTATGAAAATTGTGAGATCCAATAAATCGTTGCATAATTTGGCCAACCCGTTCCTAAACTCATAAAAAAATCTCTAACTTACTATTAAAGTTTCGGGGTTATCAACTGAACTTAAACTTCCTTGTGTATCTAATATATTCATTTACCATACAATTATTCACCTAATTTATTTTGAGTTAAAACCCATAAAGGTAAAAGATAAACGTATGTCCGAGAATCGCACAGTTTTCGAGCGTCAAATGAATTAGTTACACGATATATAGAAAACACATGAATGCCACTATTAAATTCATCAAGTGTTGATTGTAGCTTTTTTAGCAAGAAAGTTTCACATTTTGTAGGGCACTCTAAATTCATACGATTACAACATAAGTTACGCTCCGAACAATTTTCAACTTCATCGATATGTTGAACAGATAGATTTAAAGAAACGATTTGTCTGACTGATCAGCCTTAAGTATTTATTTGAGCATACTAGCGTGAACGCCTTTATCTGTTCTGGCAGCTCGAGACCAATTTAACTTTGTTTGATTTTTTTGTTTCGGAATAGCACAAACCCTTTTAGAATAAAATTTCAACAATTTTCTAACTGCATTAAAGCTTTTTCAAGTGTTGACTCAATTGTTCGTTGGCCTTTGTTACTAGAACTTTCTACTGTATTTTGACTGATAAACTACTTAGTTGAAAAAAATACTTACAATTGCATTCCAGAGTAATCTAAACTTCATCTAAAATGACAAACAACATTACCTGTTCCTATGTATCCTATCAATAAGGCATAACGTCCTTTGTGATTAGCATTCTTCGGAATTGGATTCAACATACCAGAACCGGAAAACAGATGAAATATATAAAAACTTTGAGAAATCCTTTATTGAATAAAAAAAAAAGATATGACCTTTTACATTATTATAATTTTTTGACCAAATTATAAACAATTAAAAAATAAAAACATTTTCATATCGTTATTATATTTATTATTATTATTATTATTATTATTATTATTATTATTATTATTATTATTATTATTATTATTATTATTATTATTATTATTATTATTATTATTATTATTATTATTATTATTATTATTATTATTATTAT
>JAQIFP010000041.1:3909-14173 GCA_030141585.1 Ophryocystis elektroscirrha
ATATATATATACGCTTTATTAAAAAAAAAAACTATTTGATTTGATTTGGTATTTGTGCAAACTGTTTCTAAATAGTACCTCTGTATATATTAATGTCTGCAAGAGAAATTTGGCCAAGTAACTATAATGGTATCAAGTATATTAAACCGTATACTTGGAGATACATTTATAAGCAAATTTTTAAAAGTAAAAGAATGTACGAATAAGTACCTGTGTCGGCAGAAAGATGTTTCAAATCATGGAAAAGGATTGATTGAAGCTGTAAATGAATTAAATGATCCGGAAGGTCATTATGTAGACGTATTTATACCAAAACTATTAAAGGCACATCCGTTAAGAACATTTTTAATAATGATCAGACGTATTTAGTGATACAAAACATTGGAACATCAAAGGAATATATGAAATTATTTGGACAAAACGTATCATAAAATTTGTTTTTCTTCTTCTTAATTACACCCTTTTAAAGTATGAAAACAAGCCTTTCATTGATGGTGTTCGATTGGCGTACAATGAAGTGTTAAAACCCCATCATTCAATAGTAGTGTCATCTCTCGTATCCTTAGCTTTTAGTGTACTCCCATCTCGTGAAACTTTTCTCAAGTAACCAAAATTAAATAAAAAAGTTTTAATTAGGAATTTCGGTTTTGATAACATCAAAGATGCTCAACCAATATTAACTGTATTTTCAAATGAAATCAAAGAAATTATTTTTAAAATAGAAACTGTAATTGATAGTTATAATTGCAAATTAGACGATGAATGAATATTTTTTTATGTATTTTTATGTAAATTACTCAGACATAAGATGCTCGTATAAGTCAGCGTTTTCATTTAATGAACCATCAGGCATTACGTCTTGTCTTTGATATATTTGGACATATGCCTCTATTTTGAATGAACAAGTTATTCATAATTTACCTGATAACGCTACAATTTGTGGCAAAGTTGGTGTAACTCTAATGTCTTCTAATTCATACCATGATTTTGTTGGCTGAACAACAAGAATTGCACACATTTGTATTACCGCATGGTATATTTGGCATTTGTATTTTCCCTTTGTGGGAAGACCTTCATGTACTGTATTTGCAACTATGTCATACTTAGTATGCGGATTAGCTTCACGGGCGTTAGGATGTATATCTATAACAAATAGTTATATATAACAATATTTTTACAGTCTCTTAGATCTAAACTTTTAACAGGAAATGTTATAATAGTTGGATTTTTTTCTAAGAAAAAATTATTCTTGGAAAAACGGTTAATATGAACAATCAAATAAGGAGGTAATTTCCATATAGAATATCGATTTATTCTTCCTGGACTTGTTATCTATAATTGAAATATTGTAAATACATATTGCACTTATAACAATTATTATTAAACTTTACCAATAAACTAAAATATATATATATATTTATATTGTAGAAATATAATACAAATTGTGTATTTAATTGTAATATTTCATTCAATATGCATATACTGTATATATTAATTTAATGCTAATAATATATTATTAATGGTTTTTTTTTTCAATAGTTAATAAAAGAAATATGTTGAGATTGTAGGTTTACTTGAACCTTAATTATATTACCACTGGTGTTATTCCATCAAATTTTTGAAGTAAGTCATATATAGGAAGTTGAGGTATTGTATTTTTATCTAGAGCGTTTCTAAAAATAGGAGCTGGAGGAACATCAAGAGTCATAAATAGAAATGGAACAATAGATTCCGCTGGTTCCGTTTCAGTTCCTTCAACAGGGTCGGTAATTTGTGATTTAGCTATTAAAAATTGGCCTTGGAAACAATCAGTTATAGTTGATTCTGTATATATATGAAGGAAAGTTATATATTTTACGTTGTTTCTGTTTTTCATCCCGAGTAAATTTTTGAAGCTTGTGCAGTAGCCATGCCATAAAAGCTAAAGGGTCTTGCTGCTTTCCTATACGGAATTGCTTATTACTGGCTTCACCAACAGTCTATGATATGAACATTGAAATTTGTTATATATACTTGTAAGAACTCGTGAGGAGATACTAGCCCTTTAAAGTTTTGAGGGTTGTATATTTTGCGTACAAGTTCTCCTAATTTGAAATATAAAGGATCAGACGCCTTGAAAAATATTATGTGTAATGTTATATGTATTTAATGTATATCTTCAAAAAATATACGTTAATATAACTATATTAATACTAAATATTACTATATTCATAATATATATACATATATATATAAATTTATTATTATTATATATATATTAATTTATTATATATATATAAATATATTTATATATATATATATATTTATATATCTAAAATAAATATAACTATTTATTTTATAGATAATATTAAATAGCTATTGTACAAATATGTATATATATATACATATATCATTGTAAGAAAAGTACAATCAAATCTATTTTTTCATATTTCTATACATTTATGGATTACACTAAATATAATATCACAAACAAATACAATTATTACTTTATTAAGATCACAGTAATAAATTAATAAGAAAAATACTATTAATAAGTAGACTTTAATTAGTAAAAAATTATCAAATATTTTACATAGGGATGGCTTTTATCGAGTAAAAGTAATTTACTACGAAGAGGAATAACTGTACAAAGACTTTGAACCACAACATTGAAATAATCAGTTTGATTTAAATTATTAAGCCCAATACAGCCAGGAATATAATCAGTTCCATCTAGGGCTTTTCCAAATCGAACAGTAGATGACATAGTAGCAACTTCTTCCTTAGTGAAAGTGGGATTTAAATGATACTGAAAACATGATATTTTCATAATAATTGTACTTTAATATTGTCCAGTGACGAATCTATTACTTCAAAGTTATCTGGAAGGCAATAGATCTGGTAAAAACAATGATTTACATACAGCTATCATAACGGGCTTAAATTAATTCAAAATAAAAATATTTTACATAAATATTTGCTTTTAATATTATTTTAACTAAAACATGTATCCTATCATACGCCACATGTAGTATTATTTTTCCTTATGTATATATATATATATATATATATATATATATATATATATATATATATATAATCAGAACTATAGAATGGAAATTCATCTATTCACTATATGCCGTATTGATAATTACTATAAATATACATATATATATATATATATATTATTATTATTTATATTTTATATATATAAGATTACTTTTGCATCATGTAAATTGATAAAGAGATAATGATGCTGTTCTAGTGCATGCATCATGGCATGAGTATTATATCCTCTTCCTAATAAAGTAATATTATTTAATTAAAATACCCTGATAATACTTTCCACAAACTAGGCATCCATACGGACGTTGATTTTTGAGTGTAACTGAGCAAAGTTTTTCAAAATCAAAGTCAAGAACATGACGATTGATAGTTCCCAAATAAGGACATGAACGTGGTTTATTGTTTTCATCATTTGATTTTTGAGCATCATTGGGCTGATTTTCGGGTTCTGATTTGACTTCAGTAGATAAAGATGAAGAAATGGAAAGTTCAGGTGAATTTCCTAAATCTTTGATTAATTCAAGTTCACTGGGATTAAGCTTTTGTTTTTTAACAGCTCTTTCTTCAGATTCTTCCATTATATGAACACAGATTATTAGTAATTAATTAAATAATCATTATTTACGTATTACAAGATATTTATTAGGTACAAGCCAGTGTAACTAGCAAAGCTATATTATAAAGCAATAATTTGCTTATTATTAATATATTATAGTGTGAAACATTATATGCATAAGTGTTGAAGTATAATAAGCACATAATACTGTATTTTTTCCTTAATTATACACACTTAAAGCGTAATTAATTATACATAGTTTTATATTCAAAGTTGCATAATTATATACGGTATATATATATATATTTATTATAATTGGTAGTATAGTATAAATTTGAACATTCAAAATATATAGTGTATAACATTCACTAGATACACAGTTAAAGGACTTGTTATATCAATGAACATAGTATATTCTACAATACATGGAGATATATACATGGCATGTTATAGCAGGTTCAAATATTGAATGGACAGAATTACATGTATGCTAATATGTTTTATATTATAACATTATTATTATTTGGTTCTAATATAATTAAAACAGAGATATGTAATTTTGATAATATAATAAAAAACATTATCCCCTCAACAGGAGAACTTACTCCATCTTTTACTCCTAATCACTATGAATATTTCTTACCCAAGTTCAACTATGTAATGAATGAAATTTCTTTTTATCCTATATATTCAAATAAAACAGATTGTTTGATCAATATATCAGTGACATCTGATTCAACAATATCTGAATATGTAAATTATGTTTATCCAAATTATTATGTTCTTTATTTGCCTCAAAGAAATGAAACATCTCATGTAAAGTTCAAATTTTCATTGCCACAATCCTCTGTCACGTATACGATTCATACACAACAAAGTGACACTGATTATTTAACCTCCTTAAGGTCTATTGAAGCCGTGGACTCCTTTAAAAATTCAGTTTCTATTTTTGGAGCTCTTGACATGCATAAATTTATTTATGAATTGTATGTACACCCGAGATCCAAATCAGGTATAAAAAATATAAAATATTGTTTATTTGCTCAAGTTAGCTTAAAAATAACTTGTGCTCCTCAAAATGACGTGCTCAATATTGACGGAAATAGAAAGCGAGTGTGGCAAATTGAAAGAGATAAGTCTTTCAAAACCGTTGAATTCGCTTGCTCTATACATGATAAAAAATCTTATTATATGATTTTGATAATGGACGATATTGAAGTTATACCACCTCCCAAGTTAATGCTATTGGAAACTAAAAAATACTGCTTTTTTGTGAGTAAAAATATGCATTAATTTTAATAATGACAATAATTGATTATAATCATTGTAATTGTTTAGGAAAATAATAAATTTTTTTGTCAATCTCCCAAGTCTAAAATATCTGATGCAAAGTTTATTGTTGATATGGACCCTAAGATATCTTATTCCATAGAAACTAAGGATCGCAAGGTAACGTATATATGGTAAAGATTCACTAATATAAAATATATATATATATATAACTAAGGAAATATGCTTTAATTCTATAATATAAATTATAATATATAATTATTATTATTATATATATATATATATATATATATATATATATATATATATATATATGTTTATTATGCATAGATATTTACTAGATAAGAGATATTGTATTATTTTTTATTATTTTTAGAAATTATTATATATGCACGATATAATAACTCTCCCATACAATGAAGAATTGTATGTTGTTGGTGAAGTTGGATCTAAATACAGACGTGTTTGGCCGTTGACTTTGGAAAAGCCACTCCCTTTAAAAATAACAAATTTGCTAGGAGCTTTGTTGGGTTCTGTTTGCGCTGCATTATTGATCTCTTTATTAGCCGTTATAGGAGCAACCAACGCGCTAGGTGTAGGTACACCTCTTGGTACTAGCGAAATAGCTACAGCACTAACATTCGTATTGCAGTTTTTTTCTATAAGTGCTTTATTAATAGACATTGGAATATTAGCTCAAATGTCCCAAGCAATTAAATGGACGAACTTGCTTATACCCGCTCCATTACGTATACAAAAATTATTTGGTATTCCAGTAATAAACACAACGTCCAATAGCATGGATAAGTTGGCTTCAGGAATAAATGATTATGCATCATTACACGGCTGCTTCATGTGGTCAATATTGATTCTAATTTTTATAACGTGCGCTAGATACACAGTGAACCTTAATACACGAAATAAATGTTCCACTCAGCCACATCATTTACGATATGCTAACTGGGAAAAAACTGCTGTACAAAGTTTAGCTTTTCCTCTTTGCGTCGTGTCATCTAAAATTCTCTTTTCTTTAAGTCCACATATTCCAGGCAGCTGGAAACTTAGAGTTATGAGTTTTACCATTTTATGTGGCGCACTGATATGGTGTGTACATAGCATTATAAAACTCAATAAACTTATTTACAATAATGACGTCGTATGGGTTTGGAATTCTTCTATTAAAGAATTTGATACCACTGAAGATAATACTGGTTATTGGTTGGATGTCAGATGTGATCAACTTCTTACTCAACCTGTTAATAGATCTTTTTTAGAGTAAGTAAAATATCGTTAATTAATTAATTATATATATATATATATATATATATATATATATATATAAATATAAACATAAACACGTATATATTTTTATATGTACATATATATGTATATATATATATATAAATATAAACACGTATATGTTTTTATATGTACATATATATGTATATATATATATATATATATAAACACGTATATAATTATATATATATATATACATATATATATAAATATAAACATCTATATACGTATATATCTCTATATGTATACATATATATAAATACATCTATAAGTATGTATATATATATATATATAAACTATTAAGAAAAGAATATTTATGTGAATAGATTAAATAAGTGGTGTATATATTGATCTGGTTTTAGGACTTTTTTTCCTTGGCACTGGGTAACAACAGTTGCAGATATAAATCCAGTATATATATCATCTGAATCAAATTCAAATTGTGAAGCTGGCTGTGCTTTAGCTAAAGGAGATTCTGATATGGGAGGATATGCTTCAGCAAAAGACCCACGGATAGTTAATATAACAAGAACTGCATCTCCAAATAGATTTTGTCCAGGAGACCGTTTAGTTTGTGGTTTATTTCGAACTAATTGGTTGGACTTTTTGTTCACATATTATAATATAACACATTTGCACACAAAAATTCGCCAAGACATTCAAAACGACTTTTCTATACCATTAACTGTGAAGCTGTGTCAATTATCGGTAATAGATAAATATTAATTCATAAATATAGAAATAAAATGATATAAAATGTATATGAAACTATAGTATATACTTAGGGACAATATGCTGGAGGTAAATACTACTTTTTTTTTGACGGAACAAAATCACCTTACACACGTATATACGATATTTTATATCGTTGCATTTCGGGCTTATTTGTTGGCTTTATTATGACAGGCAGTCTATCGATTCGCTCTGGCTTTTTGGGTTTGGCAATATTATCTCTAATGTTCTTGAGTTATATTATGTGTGAGTAAAACATATCACAGTAAAATACAATAATCTTTCATATATACAAGCAAAAGCATATATATATATATATATATACAATAATTATAACTATCATAATATAAATAGTAATAATAATAATATAAATAATTATAATGATAATATAAGTATAAATAACAATGATAATATTATAAATAGGTTTAATTATATAGTTAATACTATAAATAACAAATATAAAAATATAATAGTATAATTATAATATAATTATTATAATATAACTATTATAATATAAGTAATAATAATATAAATAACTATAATAATATAAATAACAATAGTAATATAAATAATAATCATATAAATAATAATAATATAAATAATAAAAATAATAATTATATTAATAAAAAAAATATATATATATATATATATAATTATGATAATAATTATAATAATAATAATAATAATATAAATAATAAAAATAATAATAGTGTACAGATATATAGCAAGGACTTATATTATTATAATAGAAATAATAGTGATTAATTTTCTGTAGTAAAGATATATGTATTTTTTCAGTAATACAACCGTATACAAGACAAGTTGAAAACATTATAATGATTATCTTATTTTCCGTAATTTCATTGACGTCTTTATGCCACGTTATTTATATAAATCACGAAACTACAGCCCTTATAATTTTATGTAAAATAATATTTATATTAATTGTTAATATTCAGGTTTTGCTTTTATCGGTACTGCATTTTTAGGAGTATATGCAGTGTTAGTGATACTGACAACATATTCAGCTGTTATGTGTCCTCCTTTAAATGAATCACGGTAAACCAAGCGAATGTATATACTTATTATTTTACATAGCTTCTTAGAAGGTTTAGCAAACTGTACAGTTAATATAACAGATCACTTTGATGGATGGGGAGTTGATATTCCTGCATACAATAAATACGGAACTCGTGATCTAAAGACACAATGCACACTATTATCTGAAGCTAAGTTACACATATCAATAACATCAACCAATGATGAACCTACACTGGAGTTCTCTCTACATGACATGCTCAAAGCTTTTGAAAATGAAAACTTTCCTAAACCTATTGTATGTATTTACATGTCTGACGATCAGTTTATTCTTGGATATCAACACGCTAATATATACTGCATGTAAGTCTTTTTCTTCAGCATCATAAATTCAGGTCATCTTTGGAACTTGAAATTGCTCAATTCCTCTCTGCTCACAAAATTCTTCGTAATATGGCCACACGTTTAGCACGGTATACACAATTAGAAAGCAACCCATTTTAGATAATAGCTACTACACTATATATATATATATTCATATAATAAATTAATGAGCTATATTATCAATATATTACTACAATACATATATATGTATTATAGTAGAACATATATGTATATGTATACATATGTATATATATATGTATATTTGTACATAAATCTATATATATATGTTTTATTTAGTAATTATAATGCTAATATAAATATTTTTTAACAATATTGGTATATTATACATGTGAATTACAACTATATATATTTTTGCTTATTGCTTGATAATGCACCTTAATTATATATAATATATTTGTAATAGAAATATCGCTCAACAAGTGGAAGCAAGAGCTCAAAATAATGTTATAATATCTCTTACCATTGTACCCCCTTATAAGTTAACTAAAAAATCTGATGAATTACCAAAAACTGAATTCCTGGAAATTTCTAAAAGCCTCTCTTAACATAATTTTTTTTTTTTTTTTATCAATTTTTTTTACAGAAAGAAAAAACACAATACACTTAGGAAGTAGAATCAGTATTTGATTGAACTTCTGAAGCTTCTTTAATGAGCTCTTTTATGTCATTAAAAGACAAAATATGCTGTTTTGGCTTTTGCGTCTCAGGGTCTAAAGTAACTGTAGCGAACTCTAAGCGTTCTGGTTCTGGATTCAAGGTATCAATAGTTTTTATTAATACTCTTGCTGCTAAACATAGAACTTCTTTCACTGTCATTGAGGGTTTCCATTCCTATTATAAACCATATTTATTCCATTTATTTATCATATATACTGAAATATATATATATATATATATATATATATATATATATATATATATATATATATTTAATTATTCCAATATAATTATTTATTTAAACAATTATTTATATATATTCATAATAATAAAATTATAGTGGTATTATTATATTACTATAATTATTTTAACATTATTATATGATAAAAAAATTATATATATATATTAATAATAATATAATTATAATGGAATAATTATATTAATATAATTGTATAAATAAAATTATTTCTATATTATCATACAATTGAGAATAAATTATATATATTAATACATATATTAGTAATATAATTATAATGATAGTATTATATAAATATAGTTACATATATATATATAACTATTTTAATATAATTTATTTGAATAATAGATTATTTTATAATTATATTAGACATTCTTTTAATTAGTATAATGTGGTATAGTAATACGCAAACATATACTGATATATAGAGAATTCTTTATATGTGTATAGAAATAACATACCTGTCTTAGCATTGATTGAGCCGACTGATTATTTTGTCCTATTGCCATGGCTTTCCAGCCAGTGTAATTTCCAGCTGGATCTGTATGGTACAATTGGAATCCATTATACGCGTCCCATCCTGTGATTAAAAATGACACACCAAAGGGCCGTAGTCCTCCAAATTGGGTGTAGCTTTGTTTAGTGTTAGAAATTCTAACAACAAGCTGTTCTACTGGCTGTGGCTCCGAAAAACTATGCAAATATTGCTGGGCGACTAAACGTGCATGTTGAACTAAAATATTTGCGTCAGCTGTCCAGCCAGCAACTGCACATAATATGTGGTCTGCTAACAAGTATATTTTTTCTTTTTCTTTATCTTGATCCAATAATTTAGACACTGTCGCTGTATCGGCAGCTAAAACTACGCCATCCGATGCTACTATTCCTATAAAATTTCCACTAATTCACATTTACCCATAAATCATTGTAATATCAATTATTCGCCACTAATAAATAATTACATTCGTATATATATATATATATAT
>JAQIFP010000041.1:14273-29976 GCA_030141585.1 Ophryocystis elektroscirrha
CTTTAATTCATATGTATGTGTTGCAATGTATAATCACTAATCTATGTTTAAAAAGAAGTATTTTTTTATTTTCTAAGATAATTAATAAAAATCTTTGAATAAAACGCAATTAATTTCAATTAATGTAATATGTGTATATAACGCACTAGCGCAATGTATACTGAATAATTGCCCACTTTCTTTATAAAAATTGCAGTAATATTTTATTTAATGGATACCTAAGGTTGTAGACGCGCTATTTATTGCCTCAATTGCATACTCTACTTGGTAAAGTCTTCCCTCAGACGAAAAAGTTGTTGTTTGCGAATCGTACCGCCTAGCCATACCTGGTCCCGATAATTTTATATGTGATTAAATTTTTATATGTTATATTTATAATAAGCATATTATTGAAAGTAATTTGATTGAATAAAATGAAGTGTATAAGTTTTGTTGTTATTTAGACGTAAGTATTTTTTAATATTTATTTACAAATTATAAAAAAAGGGGTTTTTTTTGTATAAAATAAATGAACCATAGAGGCAAATCTAATGACAAACTATTGATAAGTTATAATTTCTACTCTAAAATTTTAATTTATTATGAAATATAACATTTACTTAAATTTTATTATATTTACAATTTACAATATTTAGAATTTTGTATACATACAATAAAATAATATTTAAAAATTTAGAGTTTTTGAAAATTAATTATATGGTGAAGAATAATATTAATTAATTTAAATAGATAATCTTGCGAAAAATTGCTACGTACTAAAATAAATCTATGTGTCTCGCAACCTCATGTACGTCGTATTCTGTAAAGGACCCAAAATCCTATTTTTTTTAATGTTCAGTACTTATTTATTATTTATTTAAAAATCTTGCAAAGCAAATCATAAATAAATATTATAATCATGATTTTATTGTGTTTAATAAGTAAATTTAACGAAATGAAAACATAAAATTAAAAATACTACAAGCTTAAAGAAAACTTGAAAGAAATGTTTAGTTTGAACATAATGTTTGACTAAAGCATAGTTAAGGTAAATTATTACATTTATAGATAAGCTTTACATGGACCTAATTGTTTGACATAAAGTCACAGCTTTTGAACCAATTAAATATATTATTTTCTATGCAATTATTTTTTACATTTGATTTTTATTATTTTTAAACTTTAACAAAACAAAAGATTTGAGAGTTGTATTTAAGTTAGGTATTATAGAACAAGTTCTTAAAAATATAAAATTAATCATAAGAGGGAGCCACAAATAAATTAAAAAAAAACTACATCAAATATATTTCATTAACACGCAATAAAAGTATTAAAAAAGATTTGATCAACTAGTCAAAGTTGAATAGATAAAGAATGTTGAAATCAAGTAGTTCAATTTGTAGCATAGCGCGGTCAATTTTGCATTGGAATGAGATGTATAAAAATATTTATTTGAAGAGTTACTTCAAACGTAATTGAGTAATTATGGATCAAAATATTTGTTAAACCTTTTTTTTTTCTTTCCCTGCATTCTTCCTTATCCCAATGACTGAGCAAATCAATCATTGTCACACAGAATTAGCAAAACCTTTTTATGAGTCTATTCCCGAACCTCAGCGTATGGCTTATTTGAAATTGAAGAACGTATTTAATTCTGAAATAGAGCTGATCAATTATATAAAGCAATTATTCAAACTTTTTCCGTCTTTATTGAGCTATGTCCCAGCCCAATACCGAAAATACAGCTGCAACTCTTTAAGTGAGAATATTAATACTTTGTATTTATTTCTTATCAGTAAGATTACTAATATATACACTAATGTTATAATAAATATATATCACGCATGTTATTGTTATAAGTCCACAACTTTATAGGTACCTGTATATGTTTGAATTTGCACATGGTGTTTCTTCGTATGTAAGCATATATCAATTAAATAAAAACCTATATTAAAGCGAATTGAGTTCCATGTATATATATATATTTATATATATATAATATATTTATATATATTATATATAAATTAATTTCCAGCTTTGTTTTTAAACTATAAACTTAATTACATGCGTCTTTAAAACTATTATATATAAGGTTACTTAATTTTTTTATCTGCATGTAAAGTATATATATATAATTATCTCTATATATTGGTGTACAGATTCGTGTTTTCTATCTGAAGTGAATGACTCAAGGAAAAATGAACCCCCCCCCGTACCCCATATAATTAATTTTGACGAAAAAAATCAACATTTTGCTAGTTCTTTAAAAAATTATTTTTTATCTGATAAATATACAGATTTATCAGCTGCAAGTTCAGCATCTACTGAATTAATTGAAGCTTTATCTGCTCCCGAAATTCCTAAGGTTAATTATAGTTTATCATGTTTGGCATATCATAAGCCAATACTGTTCCATAAATTACAGTATTCTCTATGTAACCATTGCATATATGTACAAGAGTTCCAAAAAAAGGCGTATACAGTAATAAAATGGCTGATTGGGACTTGTCAAGATTTGACAGACTTGATACATTCAAAGTTCAAGTACGATTGCTGCGTATGTTATCCTAATGTAATAAATACTGAAGTATTAAAATCTATGAAGAAATTTAACCATTTACATATACCACAAAAACTTCATAAAGAATTTATACAGCATTTATTAAGATTAGTACGTCTCAATATTTCCGAAAGTGAACGGAATTCCCAAAGTTCTCGTATTTCGACGAATAATAAAGGCAGCTCCAAAGTTCTTATACCCGTTAGTTATGACAAACGTACAGGCTACATAGTACAAATAGGATATATTAACTGCTTCTCAAATAAACCCAATAGTTCCTCTCACTTAGTAAATGCTTCTTTGTCCAATCAAGATGATTTGCAAACAATCGATTTAGTTATAGACTACGAAGCTCCTCTTAACTTTCTTATGAATATAACCGATGAGGAAAAAGATGACTTCAATTTAAATAATAAGCAAAGTTTACTTAACCAATACATCAATGAATTAATTATTCAAAATCAAAACTTCTCATTAGACCTTACTAATCATAAATTGCAATTTCTTACCTCTAATTCAATTCCAAATTCTCTTGAAATCAATTTTGGACATTATTCCAATAAAGGAAAGAGACAGCTCATGGAAGACCGCACTGTTGCAATTCATGATTTAGTCCAATTCTGTCAATTACCTCCCACAATTAACAACAGAAAAATCTCTTTCTTTGGAGTTTATGATGGACATGGAGGAACAGACGCTGTCAATTTTGTATCCAGCGTATTCCATCATTATCTCTGCAATAACCCCAATTTTCATCAAAAAAGTAAATATTCAATATATACACATATACATGTCAATTTATCTAAACAAATATATATATACAGATATAACTATATAAACGTACATATAAATATATTTAAAAATATACACATATATATATACATATGTATATTTGATATATATATTTATATAGATTAAATATAAATATATCTATTTATACATATATATATACATATGTATATTTGATATATATTTATATAGATTAAATATAAATATATCTATTTATACATATATATATACATATGTATATTTGATATATATTTATATAGATTAAATATAAATATATCTACCTATACATATATATATATATACATATGTATATTTGATATATATTTATATAGATTAAATATAAATATATCTACCTATACATATATATATATATATACATATGTATATTTGATATATATTTATATAGATTAAATATAAATATATCTACCTATACATATATATATATATATATACATATGTATATTTGATATATATTTATATAGATTAAATATAAATATATCTACCTATACATATATATATATATTCGTATGTATATAATTACATGAATATTTTTACAAGTATAGATTTATGGATGTATGTATCAATAAGAATGAGAATAAAATCACATATTTTAAATAAATGATTGATTAGATTATCAGCAAGCTTTAAAAGAGACTTTCCAACAAGTAGAAAGGGAAGCAATATCTAATTTGAAAAAATTGTGTTTTCTAAGAAAATACTGTAAATATATATCATCAAATACACCAATGAATGATTCTGAAAAAGCTCAAATTACGTCTTTATTTTCAATGGATACATCAAACGGATGCTCAACCGTATCTTCAACAAACCAGAATAGCTTAAAAGCAGCAAAACCGAATAATTCGTTATTACACAAAATAAAACTTATTGAGGAATATATTAATAAATTATGCGTAAAATATCCAAATATACAAACAAAATATTCAAGAGATATCAGCATTTTGGAAGATATGGAGGTACTCTTAAGAGATAGTATCATGTGTTACAGCTTCCCTTAACTAGTGGATCGACAGCACTAATCATATTAATAGATGCCACACGAGTTATCATTGCTAACTTAGGAGATAGCCGTTGCATACTTTCCCGAAATAATCGTGTAGGGTGTCTCACAGAAGACCATAGATTACAAACAAATACGAAAGAAAATGAGCGTGTGTGCTGTATAGAAAATACTTATTCTTTTGATGGCTACTTGTGTGGTCAACTAGGTGTATCTAGGGCATTTGGAAATATCCATAAAAATGAAGGAAATAAATTGTCTGGTTTATCATGTGAACCAGATATTATTGAATTTACCATACAACCTGAAGATGAGTACCTTTTTTCCGCCTGTGATGGCGTATTTGAGTCTTTAACTGCAACAGATGCTGCTTCTTTTTTAAAAACACAATTATCAACGTCGAATAATTGTTTTCAAGCTGCCGAAAATCTTGCCAATCTTGCCTTAAAAAATGACTGCTATGGTAAAAACTACGCAATCAATTATCAAATTTTATTTCAGATAACGTTAGCACTATTGTGATAGGTTTAAAAAACCTTTTAAAAGATTCCACAAATAATAACAAAGATAAACAAAACATATCCTCCAAAATATCTTCTTGTGATAAGTGCAAATGTAAAAGATCCACTTCCCTTGCTTCCGGAGTTCCTCGACAAAAAAAAAGGTGTGCTGTAAATCAATTTTATTCCACACTTCTTTAAATCAGTATAGATTTTCATTTCTCATTGCGTTTTTTTTTTTTCAGATTTTGCTGTTTTTTTTACAAAAAAAATCAATCCGAACGCATTTTTTAGACAAAATATTTTTTTTATAGTAATTGACTCTGAGTGTTTTTTTTTTTTTTATTGATCTAATTCAAAGAATAAAAGAAGACTCTGCTTGCAAAATCCATACACTTTTTAGGCTAACTTATCTGTTTTTTTGTGAATGGCTTCAAAATTATCACAATTATTTTCCCATCCACCAAATAATGTGGATAACCAGCTTTTGCAGTACAAAAATGAGTATCCGAATTTAGCAGACCAGCTTGATATTTTACAAAAGCTGTATAGCACTAAGTATGACACCTACTTGTATATATATACACAATAGACTGTATCACGATTTATCTGAAGCTGTTTTAGCTTTCGTATGTCAAAATAACTGGGAAACGTTTCTTGATGTTGAGCTTGTTTACACTCTTCTTTACCCTCTCAATGGGAAAATAAACATTAACCGACTCTGTGATGTCTTTATAAAACTTACGGATCGATTAGGTGAATTTTCTTACCATTTCTTTACTTCAATAGTCTTTAACATGTCATGGCTTACATATATCATTATAAAGTGTGTTAGTTAATACATATATATTTTATAAATTGATAAAAAAAAAAAAAAATCAATATATGTTAATTAATATCTATAATTAATATTATTTTTTTTTTTTTTTTGTATGTCAGATCCCGATGATCAGCTTGCTTTGGTAGACAAATTTGAAACTATGTGCAGTATTGCATTCATGTCAAACGCTGTTATGGAAATCATAAAGGTGTGTTTACAAAAATATCAATTTATTTTTGAACTGTATTTTTCTTTGTATAGGCGGAAGCATATATAAAAAAAAACGAAATTAATAAAGCATACGAAATTTTATTTGTATCTTTATCAAAAACCTTCGAAAATCAAATTTCTATTGATATTAAAGTTAACACCCATTTTCATATGTGCTGTATCAAGTATTACAGGGTAGTATAAATCCTTAAATCTAATCTATAATAGGCAACAAAAGATTTAAAAAAAATATACCATCACCTAGTGTTATATGTTGCTTATACCCCTTTAGGTAAAAAAAAAAAAAAAAAAAAAAATTAGACGAAATACCTTTACATATAAGAGAAGAACTTGCATTTGAAGCATGTGCATGTGGATTGATTGCAGAAGATATGTTTGATTTTGGAGACTTATTGTCATCCCCGCTTTTAACATGTTTAGAATCACCAGATAAAAAATGGATTATTGAATTGTTAGAAAATGTAAATGAAGGAAATTATCAAAAAATTACAAATGTTTGCGAGAAATATAAAACACAATTACAAGTAACAATAAAAATAAAAAAAAAAAAAAAAAAACAGTCTTTGTTTGGATACAATCTAACATCATTTAAAATAAAAATAACGCTAATAGTCTTTTTGGAATTAGCATTTCAGCAGCCAAAATCATCACATTTTCTGACATTTGAGCAAATACATAAGGAGTGTTTTATACCCATGGAAGAGGTATGAAAAAAAAAAAACAAAAAAAAAACAGGTAGAACTATTGCTAATAAAAGCTATAAACTTAAACCTTATAAAAGGACTTATTGACCAAGTAGACCAACGTATTGATCTTATTTGGGTTAAGCCAAGAATGATAGATTTGACACGGTAATATTTGAGGAAACTCTTACATGTTTCATCAGAGTCGCTCGATTAAAAGAACAGTTTGGTGTTTGGGAGGCCAATGTTAAAACATTAGTTAAGGAGCTAGAAACGTCCACTAATGAATTATTTGCAGTGTAATCTTTTTTTTTTTTTTTTAGTTACTTTGAGACAGATAAAGCAGACAAGGATATAAGGCTCACTTAAATGTTTATTGAGCTATTAAGAATATTTAATGGATAATAATAGCACTAAACCCGCATCAAAAAAAAATGTCATTAAGAGTCATAGTACCAGATCTCAAGCAGACAAAGAAAAAATTGGAAAAAATGTTAATGGAAATATCAAGCCTAATGTTTCTGAATCTAAACCATCTCAAACAGTAACTCTCAGTTCAAACCACAACGATTTAGACGCTAATTACGTTATAACAAAATCTAAAATATCTGATCACAGAAAAGAAGCCACAATGGAGGACAAAGTTGACTCAAAAAAAATAAAGAATATTGACACTGAAAAACCAAAAACTATCAAGCCCGTCAAAGAAAAAGATGTTAAGCATGTAAAGGAAACAGCCGTTAAGCCCGTCAAGGAAAAAAATGCTAAACCCATTAAGGAAAAAGTTGCTAAAACCAACAAGGAAAAAGATGCGAAGCCCGTTAAGGAAAAAGCTGCGAAGCCCGTTAAGGAAAAAGATGCGAAGCCCGTTAAGGAAAAAGATGCGAAGCCCGTTAAGGAAAAAGATGCGAAGCCCATTAAGGAAAAAGATGCGAAGCCCATTAAGGAAAAAGATGCGAAGCCCATTAAGGAAAAAGATGCGAAGCCCATTAAGGAAAAAGATGCGAAGCCCATTAAGGAAAAAGATGCGAAGCCCGTAAAGGAAAAAGATGCGAAGCCCGTGAAGGAAAAAGATGCGAAGCCCGTGAAGGAAAAAGATGCGAAGCCCGTGAAGGAAAAAGATGCGAAGCCCGTGAAGGAAAAAGATGCTAAGCTCGTTAAGAAAAAAGATGCTAAGCTCGTTAAGGAAAAAGATGCTAAGCTTGTTAAGGAAAAAACCGCTAAGCCCGTCAAAGAAAAAGATGCTAAAACCGTTAAAGAAGAAGCTGCTAAGCTCGTTGAAGTAAAACCTGTTCAACCCGTTGAAGAGGAACCTAATAAGGCAGTTGAAGAAGAACCTGATAAGCCCGCCAAGGAAAAACCCGCTAAACCCGCCAAGGAAAAAGCTGTTGAGCCCGCCAAAGAGAAAGCTGTTGAGCCCGCCAAAGAGAAAGCTGTTAAGCCCGCCAAAGAGAAAGCTGTTAAGCCCACCAAAGAGAAAGCTGTTGAGCCCGCCAAAGAGAAAGCTGTTGAGCCCGCCAAAGAGAAAGCTGTTAAGCCCACCAAAGAGAAAGCTGTTAAGCCCACCAAAGAGAAAGCTGTTAAGCCCACCAAAGAGAAAGCTGTTAAGCCCACCAAAGAGAAAGCTGTTAAGCCCGCCAAAGAAAATGCTGCTATACCCGCCAAAGAAGAAGTTGCCGAACCCGTCGAAAAAAAATTTGCCAACTCTGTTGAAGATGGAGACGATAAGCTTGACAGAAACCCCGATGTTAAATCTTCAAAAGATAAAAAGGCTAAATCTTCAAAAGAAAAGGCTGCTAAGTTAATAAATGAATTAGACGCTGAACCCAAAATTACAAACGACTTTGCAGAACCTTCAAAAGAAGACGCTCCTCCTGTAAAGAACAAAGTTACAAAGTCTATTAAAGAAAAAATTACTAAGCCTGTGAAAAGAAAGATTGCTGACACTTCGAATGGAGAAGAAAAATCTTTAAAGGCGAAAAAGCTTAAAGTTGTTAAAGAAAAAGAATCTAAGCCAACAAGCAAAGATAAAGATTCTAAAACTGTCAAAGAAAATGAGCTTACCAATCTGGAAGATCAAGCATCAAAAATTGTGGAAGAACAAAAACCTAAAATTATTGAAGAGAGTTCAAAAACCAACCAGAAAGCTGATCCACCTATTGAAATCACTAAAGAAAATGAATTAGGGTCAAGGCTTAAGAAATCTAGTAGTTCAAAACCTAAAACACAGAATAATGCAATAATTGAAGAAATACAAAATACACCTGCAGCTGAATCTATAAACACAGCTGATTCCAAATTTAATGAACAATTTAAAAAAATCGATAACTCAAAAGTGCTTGAAATTTCGAATAATACTCCCAAGATGATGCGACCAACAAACTCTATTCAAAAACCTACTATGCCATTGACTAGATTGAATGTGAAACGGATTAAAATGGATAATGTTAAGCTGCAAATAAATGAAAATAATGAATTTGCCTTGAAGGCCGCTGAAGATTTCAAGCGTAAGAAAGGCAAGGATTTTAAAAAAGAGATGCAAAAGAAAAAACGATCATCGTGGAAACAGTGCGGTACAGCTTTATCAAATCAAGTTAATTCTACTAAGTTTGATAGTGATTAAATCTTTAAAAGCTTTAAACATTTGTATTTTTTTGTCTAAATGTATCTCCTGCGCTTTCTACAGCATCTATTGTACGCTCCAAAAAGTTTAATTTTTGTCGTACACCAAGAACTTCCTTAACTACAGGACGAACTACCCCAGCAGCACTAGTAAATAACTTTATTGGGTTATTTTTTTGATTTAAAAATACTCCTTCACCTATTGATAGCATTAATTTATACTTTACAATAGTTATAATATTATTTCTACATATATTGATATATATTTAGTTTTTTTTTTTTTTAATTTATCAAAAGATAATGATAATATGTACATTTTGTTGAATATAAATAGCTTTAATTACATACGTTGTATATAATAATTGCGACCGAAACAAGTAGTTTCCATTATATTTGCATCTATATATACATTAGTATCTATTTTACGTAATACAGTTCTGTACTGATTTATATTATTAATACATACTAATTTGCAGTAATAATTGATATCAATCTCATCTATACATTTCAACAAATTATATACCGATCAATTGATTGTGTTAAAGAAAATGTATATACTCTCACATATGAATAATTAATTTTTTTGAAAGCATATATTCTTTTATAGATATAAATGTTGATATACGTTTTTTTATACTATTATATGGTAAATTTGCATACCGATTTTACTTATAAGAGAATTGTTTGCATCCGGGACAACTTTTATTGCAGTATCCAGCTTACGGGATTGTTCGTGGAGGAATTTGAGTAAATTTGCTAAATATTCAATATTAGGAGACTCTAAGCTTTTGGTTATTAAAGTAATTCAAACCTTCTTGAGCAGTTACAGAGTAGATTAGAGAACACACTAGGAATATCAATTTCATTAATTCAATATAAAACCGCTTACAATGATAACTCGACGCAAACAAAATTTGTAGCGTTTGAACAATAATGTAAAATATTAATATTTGACATTTCTATTTGTAAACATTAATTCAAATGAATAGTAACACCATTTAGCAAAAATATACCTAAAATTTCGTCAATTCAATCACGAAACTTTGTCAACTTAAATTTTTATTAATCAATTTTTTTTTAATGAATTTACTAAAATAACCTAAATAAATCAAAATTAGCTATTTCTGACACTTAAAAATTTATTCTTTAAGCGAAAGCGTTACATATGAGATTTAGCAATACAAATTAAATGGTATCGCCGTCTAGTAAATTTATGATCACAATAATAATAATAATAATAATAATTTGTCAACTACTATTATAATTAATATATTTTATTTCAGAAATCTAAAAAATACATGTGATATCTCAAAAAACAATTTAATGTAGTTAATATGAGAATTGACAAATACATAATTTTGTTGTGACTAATATCAATAATACAACATAAAATTTACGTTATATACTTAAAGTAAAAATTATTAAAGTAATAAATATAATTTTTATGGTTTTCAATATGTATTCTTAGTTTGATCTGGCGTAATTCAATCATTTTTTTTTTGGAATATAGTAGTTATAAACGTTATAAAATAGACACATATTTTAGAGTCCTTCTGCAACTGTTTTCCAATTGTCTAACATGATCTTTTGTATTGATAATAAGGCTTCACGGGATACGTTTCTAAAATAATTATACAACAATTAATTTAAATACCTTATAAATTATTAATTCAAAAAAAAATGTATTTTTATATACAAGTTAATAAAACTAACTTATAATTTGCTATATTGTTGCATAAATTAAAAATAAACAATATATAATCAATATAAATGTGAATTCATGTAAATATGTTAGTATAATGTTTTACAGCTAACCATTATATACTATATATACACAATATATACTATATATTATATGCATATTTTATATATATCTTGTATATATTATATATATATTATGTATAATATACACTATAAATAAGGTATATTGATAACGCTTATATTGATTACCTGTTCTTGTGATCAAGCAACAGCATGATTTTTTCTTTAACATTAAGTTTCTTAATTATCCTAAACGCTTTTATACACAAAATGGTAAATAATCACTTTTTGCCTGCAGGATATAACCTAGCAAACTCACTAAGGTCAAAGCATGCGACTGCCAATGTTTCGGGGTCATCAGATTGCAGTAGTTCAACTAATTTTTTGATAGCATAGAATTCATTGGTTTCAAAATGCATAAAGTTTTCTCTCCAATACTTTTCTGAATGTAAAAAGGATTGTCTTAACCGTCCGGTTTCCAGTTCTTTCAAATATTGTCCAAAATTACTGTACAAAAAACAAAATTAATATTTCTAATATAAAAAAAATAGTGCTATTTGCAATGCATCTATTATTCAATATTTTCAATAAATTATGCATTTATTCAGCAATCAAAATTAACAATATATTAATGACGCACCTTAACTGTCTTATTTTATTTTGCAGAGTGATTGAACAGGATCGTATTTCCGTATATATTTCATCATCTCTCCACTTTTCATATTCAAGTAATGTTAATCTCTGTGTGACTATATACAATTTTCATTTATTCGACGTACATGAATAACATCTTGCTCAATTAAAACTTCCAAGCCACTATCACTGTTTAAACAGTTTGCAATACAATGAATACAAACTCTGACAACCTAGAATATTGTATATCTTTGTTACTATTTTGCTTAAAAAAGAAATTAATTATATATAATTAGTCATATATTAATCTTAAAAGAAATATACACTTTAAAATTATATGTATATATATGTATATATATATATGTATATATATATATGTATATATATATATGTATATATATGTATAAATATATATGTATATATATATGTAACGGCTATTTTAACTAGTAATAATCATGTGAACCTTTTCTGTTTTTGATTCTTTGAGTACTGTGCATATTTTTTTGAGAATATTTTCTTTGCAGAATGACTCCGATATTTCGGGAGAAAACGAAAGTAACCAACAGCAAAAAAGAGCAGCATATACTGTTGTTTGTTTTGAGGGATCTAAGTTGAATAGAACTAAGCTGATGGCTTTAGGATTATTCCAGAACATAGGCCGGTATCTATCTACATAAATGTCTATGTAATCTATACATTAGTAATATACACTAAAACAGGCCATTGAGTTGAAGATTTTTACCAAAATATATATATACATAGAATACATCAATATATCATATATAAAAGTTATATCGATATAACATATAGATAGGATATATATATATAACATATATTTGGGTTATACATATAGTATATAGAATAGAATATATAAATATTGCATATATATATATAACACATATGACGTAAATATAACATATACATATAATATTGTACTAATAACAATGTTTTAATAGTAAATAATTGAAGTGATATTAATTAGCTAGTAAATTGTTCAGACTATTGTGAATACAGTATACCATATATATATATTGTCCTCATTTATTAAAAGCGTAAATTACCTAGTTTAAGTAGGTTTTTAAGACTATCTAATCTTCCGAACATAGACATGTTACATTTTCCTGTAACTAAATCAGAAATAAGATTTTCAATGTCTTTTTCTGAGTAGAAAACAAAATCTGAGCGTCTAAAAAAATATTTTATTTTGTGTTATTTATACGTTATTAAGGAGGTCAATAAAAATCCAACTTTATCGGCTGTTGATGTGCTTGTTGTATCCGAGATGGCTCTAATAAAAACCTTCAATATTGATTAATTGCTCATACGCATAGAAACATTCGAAAATATTATTGGGTTTATTTGTCAAATCATCCAGCATAGAATGTAATATAGATGTGTCACCTAATCACGTCAGCTATCAAAATATTTTATATACGGAAATTCGACAACCAGTAGCTATAATATACTCTCCTACCGAAACAACCAAGAGAAAATTATTCTCAATTATTATTAATTATACACAGTCAACATAATATCTATACTGATTATATGTAAATATATTATTTACATCTGCATACACTAAAAGTAATAAATTTATTTATTAAGGAATATATTACACTAAGTAACATACAATTTTTCAATAACGTATACCCGTTATATGCAGAAATAATTATTCCCTTATAAATAAGGAAATAATTGTAAATTATAATTATTAATTAAACTAAAAAATAAATAGCAAAGACTAAATTTATGATATATATATATCTGATTAAAGCAATTCAAGTATATTTTTATTACTTTTAACAATATGATATACTAAAGTTACATAGTATTTTCTGTATTTATATAAATCGGGATTGGATAATACTCCAAGGAGTAGTGATGTAAATTCTTCATTCTAAATAAACTATATGTGTTATATACTCCGTCTTACTGAATTAAATGATGTAACTTGATCTAGTGAAGATTTATTTGTTATTGCAGTTAACTCTTTCACTAATTTATTGGAAATTATTTGTTTATTCACTAATGAAGACCAATCTGGGACATGATTCAATAAAAGTTTTTCTTGAAATGTTGTATCTTCCGCACTTATGCACCTTATCAAATTGATCTAAAATATAATAACACTTCATTTTCAAGTTAATTTAAAAAGAAATCATATTTGATTAAAATTCAAAAATTTTTTTTTTATTTTTATGTAATATTATTAACTCCCTCATTTAGTTAATTTGAAAATAAAACGTAACTTACATCGTCGGCTAAACTTTTACGATGTGTCTCCATAAATTTGATGTGAATATAAATTAAATTATAAGTTTATAAGAACTCTGCTTTATGTAGACAATGACTATATTTTGATGTAAATATGAACTTTCGAGTAAATAAAAAAACACGTATACAATTTAAAGTGTTAAAGATTTGAAATAGTTATATTTAAAGTTGAATTTTTATTAAAGCTTCCATTGCAGCTAATCCAGATAATTTTTCTAATCGACTCAACTCTTCAGATGAAATAGTCTCAGTCATATCAGTATTGGTACGATTAACAATACCAATTGCACAAGCCGCGGTATGGCATATAGTTTCCCGTAAGAAACCGTTGTAAAATAGTTGATGTGTTTCCATTTCACAAGAATTAACTTTACGTTTAAGTAATTCATTTAATATATGTTGATTGGAGTCATTAAATTCCTCTAAATTGCGTCCTTGACACGCATAGAATGTTTCTGCGGAAGCATTCAGACCGTCCTCTGTAGGGATTTTTTGATTTTTGAGTTCTTGCACTAATAATTTATTCAAATGTTCGGAACAAGGTGCACTGTCATGGATGTAGAATGGTTCTTCTTTAATGGACTTATTTTGTTTAATAGCTAAATTGTAATTATAATTTGTTTGAATATATAAAGAGCCTTGTCCTGCAGTCAATACGGTACCAGGCTTAATTTCAGGGTTAATAATACCACATGTACCAACGCGTATTATTGCTATAGGTTTTTTTGGAAGTATAAATGAAATTTCTCTAACTAAGAAGTCCATCATAGGAGCACCCATTCCTATGGATATAATAGAGATTCCAACTCCTTTATAATAGCCGGAATAAGTCGTCATATCTCGATTAGATGATACTTCAGTTTTAGGTCCGTCAAGGAGTTTTGCCATTTCTGCAGCTCTATTCTTAGATCCAACCGTAATTATACGGTCATGAACCTCACCACATTTACATCCTAAGTGATATGTTGCTCCGTTTGGAAGCAAAAACATGTCTTTTCCAGAAAAATATCCTTTGGAAGTCATAGCTTATTCTTTTATGAAAAGCAGGTACACCTACACTGTAACGCTGAATTCTATTACCATGTTCCGATTTTTTCCGTTTTTTTTTTTTTTTATTATATATAGTCAATAATTCTATATTTTATTCTTTTATTAATTAATTATTATACACTTGTATGTATGCGGAATAAAATAAGAGTTAAATTGTAATAAGAAACATCTTACAGACGTATATTAATTTTTTTTTTTTTTTTTTCAATCCTCTTCAGACGACGAATCAGAATGCACAAAATCTATCATATTATTTTTTATTAAATACAACTCTAAGTTCTTTTGCGGAAAGTTTTCTTTATTTCCAAATTTTTCAAACCCAATGGATCTTTCAATAACAATGCCATCTTTAAACAATAAGATAGTCGGTAAAACTCGGATCATTAGTTTGGTAACTAAAAAAGTCGCTTTTTCAGCGTCAACCCTAATTAATTATTTTTTTATATAATGCATACTTAAAAAAAAAAGTTTCTCGGTGCTGTCTTGCAATTGCTTCTAACTTTTTATCCAAATAATTACATCTTTGAAATTGATCATTAGCAAAATGACACACCTAAAGTTAATTTATCAATAATCAGTCTATTCTTCAAGGAATATTATTCTATATAAATTAGTCAAAGTCTAAAACAATATATACATATATATATATACACTAATACTTACACTTCTGCCAGTTTGCGTATACTTGAAAAAATCACGTTCAGACACTGAATGATATTCCCCTCCACCCCTTGCTATATTTTCTTTAAGTGCTTTGTTTTTTGCCTATTAAAACACATA